>CABEEJ010003347.1:35290-84592 GCA_901482245.1 Timema douglasi
CCCCCCCCTTACGTTTAGCACACAAACTTCTCCAAGCTGGCATTTAGGGGCTCACTCACCATACATTCTTCTCCAAAGGCTTTGAACGATTCAATGTACTGTGCTGCAGAGCTCATTAGTTTGAAAGGCGTCCTCTTTCCTATGCCACAAAAAGCTGAAACACTGTCACAGCTTGTGAAACAATGAAATCGTATCAGAGCTTTCATGAGGTCATCATTGTTGCAGCCATCTTATAGTTTAGGGCTGTGCTTGCCAACAACATTTTGAAGGGTGTCAATCTGATCTTTTCCTTGCTTACCAATTCTCACATAAACCTGGCATGTAATTTGTTGAATGAAATCTAGCAGAATGATTAGGACATCGGTGTCGTAAGCATAAACAACAACTGAAGGGATGTTACTTTCTCCAACATGTGCAGCATGTAAGGCTAGCCTTGTGTCAGCCTCTTCTTGGTCACAAGCAATTTCAGTAAACTCTGTTGCTTCAACAGACGTTACTTTCCAGCACTTGTCTTTATTAGCGATGAACATAACTCTACTCTGCACTTTGCTCCACAAATCTATTAGAAGCTTAAAGAGGTTAGCCTTGTTTGGATCAGCTGTAAGGAACTGTGGGCTGTGGTTAAGACTTAACTTTGAAGCCTCTTTTTATATTTGCGTACAACACAGGTGTAGTATTATTATGCCCATGAGCTCTCTTGAAGTCTTTAATCGAGTTAATTTTGTACAAATCAAAAACTATTAATTCAATTTCCTAGGCTCTGGAGTAACTTTAGGAAGACTGTCTCACCAATATAACCTGTACAATGTTTTGTGAATATCAGTAATTATTACACATACATTATTAAATTCCATGTATTATTCTCGGCAATTCAATCTGGTGGATTTTACGCATATGAACTTTGTGTGGTGCATATAAGACCCGAAATAGCGACATATTATTCAGATTGGACCCTTGTTAGGGGTTTTATTGTTGTTTCAACCTAAAAATGAACTGAACCTTTTTGTAGAGGATTTATAGGCAAACAAATTTTGTACGCATATATTTTTTTAAATTAATGTTTAGTAAGGGAATAGATAAAAACTAAAAATAGTGTGCTATTTTCAATGTTTTTTAGCGAAAGAGATGAGAAAGCTACCTACCAATTTTGATTCCCGGGCTGCCATATTTGTAATCTACACAAAAACTAAAAAAAAAACTCACCCCACACGTATTTACCGCTGAAATGGTACTATTTTTTCACCTAGCTGATAGATTATTTGTATTCTTATATATAGTTTTTTATACTCTCATCAACAAATAATTAATACATTCATATTAGTCAATAAATTAGCTGGGTAGCAAGTAGACTGAGGAATATTGTAAATATGGTGTCATTGAATTAGAACACAATTTATTAAAATTAAAAAAAAAATCACATTGATGGTGCATCTTTGTAAGAATTCTTCTCAGAATGTAATGCATTTTACTTTACTTTTATTTTCACCGTCGGTGGATGGAATCGTTTTGTTTATCTCTCTTTTGGTGTTTCTGCCTGAGAAAATAGGTATTCTGACTTTTTTCGTAAATGTATCTTTTCTTGAACATTTTTGAAATAAACAATTTTTTTTGTGCATATTCTGAATATATCTAAACACTTGTCAATCAATACACCTTAGAATGATCATTGATCAAGAATTGGAAAAACAGTGAACAGATTTATAAAAAGTAGGTTTTTATATGTGTGTAACTGCCTTGGATCAATAAGGGCCAATGCCCTAAGCCTTTGTATATAGAGATATGAACCGATGGGAGAGGCAATAGAGAACGTGCCCCTTACCCCTCCAATAAAGGAGATGAATTATCAACTTAAGAATATCAGCAGTCATACTGTTAGCTCCACTGCCTTCCCAAGTCACCATGACTAACAATAGCTAAATGTTTTCAAATTTTCACTAGTATACAATTCATTTGCACACGGCACTCATTCGTTGGAAGAATTCCCCCTTCCCCAATACACCCAGCTTATCAAATACACTCTCAGGCTTGGTGTCAGCTTCCTCAAGACAGCATCAGATTATTACCTAGTGGCAAGGGGTGGCTCATATCCCCATTCCTGGATATGACACTGGCCGCTATTCATATTATTATTTTTAGCACCGCGTCTTACTACCTGTTAAGGTTATATGCTTATGTACTAATTACACTAATGGGTTAGGGATTAGTAAGACTTAATTTAGAGGAAATGCACCTGCAGTTGTGTGGAGGGAGAGTGAAAATACCACCCTCAGTGCACCCAACCAGTATCAAACCCCAATATCCCCATCGTCAGCAGTTTAGTTCACACAAGAATACCTATTAGACCACACAGTCACCGAAGCAGGTTATTCAGAGTTATTTACTGATGAGCACACACTATTTATAGTGTTATTTCCATGAATTGATACTATTAAATACAACTTTAAAATATATTATTGTTATTATTATTATTATTATTATTAGCACTGCGTCTTGCTACCCATTGAGGTTATACGCATGAACGCTAATGTGTAATGGTAAGGTGATTGTGAGATGAAATGGAGGACCTACAATTTAACGTGAGAACCGAACCACGGTGAAGGCCTGGCGTTCCTCGCATTCACAGGTTGTGATTAATATATACCTTGTCAGAGGTGAAGGAATTTTAATTATAAAAATTAGGGTACTCGGGAGTTTAAGTATTATATGTTTGTCTTTTTATGTGTCCTCATCTTTATCACTATCCTGTTTTGTCTTTTGGTTCCTTGTTTTAGGAAGTTGTGCTGTACAAGAGTTCAGATAGAACAAAACCTAGGTGAATGTGCACAGTATGATTTTCATAGGACACCCATGCTTTAAAAACTGGAAACTCATGTTGCCACAGTGGCAGGAAAAGATATTACAATTTTATTTCAATTCTTAGGCCATTTAAAGAGAAATTATGCAGTTGTTTCTTATCCATAAGGAAATGTTAGTGACTTTCAATCAACATTGGGGGGAGATAAAAATCAATATTTAGCAATCAATTTTCTCTAAGAAGCAACCACCACCTCTTTTTTTTTCACTGTGAATTGGCTTCTCCGTTGTACATTAGTGGCATTGTAAAGTGTTAACCCTGTTTTTCCTTCTTAAAATAGTAAAAGTCAACATCATATTCCTAAACCTTTTTTCTGTACCTTCTTGCATATATAATATTATAAACTGTAGCTCAAAGAGTGAATAGAGGTTTTCCTTAATTAGCTATGCCTAAAGTATTGTTGATTTTCATCCCTTGTGAGTTTCTCTATTGTCTTTAATATATTCTAACATGAAGATTTCATTGATTAAAAGGCTTGGATTCTGTGTAAGGAGGAAAAACAAGAAATGAAGCTAACTTGATTAAAGTATTTTGCAAATAATAATAATACTTAGCACCACGTCTTACTACCTGTTCGGGTTATGCACTTAAGTACTAATTACGCTAATGTGTTAGGAATTAGAAAGGTTGAATAAAGAGGCAGTGAACCCGCATTTGTGTGGAAGGAGAGTGGAAAACCATCTAGGAAAAACCACCCCTATTTCACCCGAGTGAGATTCAACCTCAATTTCCTCGTCCTCTGCAGTCTAGCTCAAAATGTATTTTGCAGAAATAGCTCATTCTTTGTCATGTTTAGATAATTATGTGCCTTACCTAATATTAGTTGTTCTTTGCTTTTCCCACAACACCTTTTGGTGATATAGGTGATGGGATTTTTTATTTTTGTTATCTTCAAATCGTTATAACTGTTTTATTGAATGCATTTAAAGAAGATTTAACCATCAGAGCTACACATCCCATAGGCAGAGACTCAATCGCCAAGATATACAGTAGGCTTAGATTCAATGCCAAGGTATTATGTATCCTGAGATTAAATCTCTAAGTTATCTTGTATGGCTGAGATGCAATCCCCAAGTTATATATAAGGTCGAGAATAAATCCCCATCCAGGTGCCCATTGTAGTTTAGGATCCTCTTTCTTGATAAATACTGGCTCATTCTCTTGAATTTCACCCTCTTCATATTGTTAACTAATTAGTTTAAACTAACACACTGGCACCAAAGCATATCCAAGTAATTTTAAAAAGCTTAAAAGTCAGCAACATTTTTTTGCACTGCGCCTTATTACCAGTCTGGGATATCTGTATATATGCACTACTAGGCTATCATGGTAAAGTAAAATTTAGAGTAAGTGTACTTGCATTTGTATGGATTGATCATAGGAAACTATGAACAAACACCGTTCTACACCCACTGGGGTTCAAACACCCACCTTTGAAATAGACAAGATGAGACTGGCACATGCTCATCATTGAGGAGCTGACCATATAATAATGTAAACTATTTTTTGAATCAAATTTAGAAATGAAACTTATTTTAAAATTCAATAACTTCTAGTTGTTTTTATTTGGTTGGTTGATTTCCTTGAAATTCTTCTATTTGCGTTCTTAGATCCCAATAGCAATGGGTTACACCATTTCCCTCTAGAGCACTATGATCATTTATCTTTATCCATTGTTAGTCCAACACTTTAGTTCAGTCTGCTCAGCTCAGTCTGTCTGTCTACTGAGCTAAAGGTCCTGGATTTGATTCTTGGAATGGTAAAAAAATGTATCAATGGTGAAATGTAGATTTCCTATTTCACAGTGATGAATTAACAGCCATGCGCTGGGGATTGTGTCTGTTATAAATTTAAGTTAAGGTAGTTTATGTAGTTTATAAGTCGTGTGCTGATATTATTAGTTGGTTCAGAAAGTGTATGTTAATACCTAAAATAAATTAAAAATAAAGTGTACCCATCATTTTTTGTATACGCTGAAACATTAATTATTTGATACCCGCTTGATTGGCCAAATGGTATGAGTGGTCACTCTATTGTTAGACTAACCTGCTGAACTGGGGTTCAAATCCCAGTCAGATCTAATGAGGGTGGTTTTTCCTAAATGGTTTCCCACTCTCCTACGCAAACACGAGTAGATTATCTCTAAAATGCTTCCTTCTTAATCCCTAACCCATTAAAGTAATTATCACATATGTATATAGACTGAACAGGTAAGAAATGGTGATGAAGTGTGTGTTTATATATATATATGTGTGTGCATATATATATATATATATATATATATATATTTGATCTCAAAATTGTATTTGTTTGCACTCAACAGTGGTGAAGAATATTCAACCCTTCACAGTCAGATGCTCTATCTTGACTCAAGAACTGCCATTGTGCAAAGGAAGAGCCAATCAAAGAGAAAACAAATAGGGCCATTAAAATTGTATGTAAGCCTTTCCAAAAGCGATAACAATCCTTCTTGAGCATAGTTTTTGTCTCTGCTTGCTTTTTGTGCCCAAAACATGCTAGTTTTGACTTTAGCTTTCACTAACAGGCCCCTGTGAACATCACCTTGAGCTGAACTGTGGAATGTTTTGCTTTAATAAACTAGGCCACATGTAAAATTTATATCTTTGATTTCATTATCTGGATCCCATCAAAATAAACAACTTTTTGTTATCTTAATTCATGCTGGGATAGGGTGGTCTATAGAGGGAAAACATATGACTCTATTTCTCAATTCTCACTCATTTTCATCATGACAAGCAAGAAGCATAGCTAGCTCATCATAATTCATAGCTTTTCTTTTTATCTCTGTTTATCAATACAATCTGATGCCTGATTAGTCAATGGAATGAGTGGTGACCAGTCTTTTACCCCTTCCTTTATCAATGAGCACAGTCATCACAAACTAAACAAAAGAAGTGTATGTAAAGCTCAATTCACTCGGTAAACTCAAGGTGGCCCCAAGCAGCTGAAGCAGAAAAGTTTGTGGGTTGTTTAAGCAGATGAAGCAGGCCAAGGGGTCCATTCTTCTATTGTTTATCAATATTTAATAATCTATCTTGATAGAATATATCTGCCAAAAGTAATTAAAATATGGCACTTCCCAGAAGTGAATTATGGATATAAAAAACATTTTTTTAGAATAAAAACTTTGATACTGATACTTAGGTTTACTGTTATTGATACTTTTATTTCAATGATAGTATGGTATCAATATTTTTCTTCCGATACTTTTATTGAGTACAGTATCAATACTTTTCTTTCAGTACTTATAATGAGTACAGTTTCGATACTTTTCTTTCGATACCACATCCCTACTAGGGCCCTGATTTTATTGACTCGTAATTTTACATCACAGACAATGCTCATGTACATATATGTTATATTCATGATTCTCCGGCTGTGGAAATATTTTCAAATAATTTACTATATGGTATTTTTTTTCATTTTTAATGTTTAGTCATATTTTCTTGGTTTTCATTATTTATAGACATTTTTAGCCATTTGTCTTGAATAAGTATATTTTTAAATGGGAGCTACTATCATAACTTTATAAATACATAAATATTCAAGCATATTTTTTTAAACATAAAGTTGTCAAAATGAGAAGACAATGAACTTTGTATCCTCTTTGCACAAGTATGTTTGGAAAATACACATTCCTGGTAAGACACTTCTGGATATGTTTGTAAGGAGGTAGACGCAGGTAATTTGTAAATCAACATATTCAGCGGGACGCAAGGGTTTGATGTCAAGAGCATTTCACTGCGCATATATATATATACATATATACACACACACACACACACACACACACACACACACACTAGTTTCCATTTGTAAAGTGTTTGCTTTATTTAGCTCTGTGCATTCACTATGCATTTTTGTTTATGTTATTGGCTAATATTTTGTAAATTTAAAGTAATTATTAAATAATTTTTTGATAATTTTTAGGTCAATACCATAACCATGTTATAATTTGCGTAGCCAATAAATAAGATTTAAATCACGTTCGACTACTCCTTTCTAACATGAAATGCAGTGTGTAGTAGGATTCTGATAGAAACTTTTAGAAAATATCATTATATATTTTTTTGATCATAATTGTTATTATATTCCCTTGAAACTGGTTGATTTTTTAAAAATTTTGTTTAGTTGTTATATTGGTAATAGAATTGGTTATGTGTTACAAAATATACTTTTGTTACCTATTTAAAAAAATTCAACTTATATGGTTGTACAACTATAACTATCTACTTATTTCTCACTTTGTAAATGCCATTTTACTTTAGAAATTGCAAAAACTACCAAAGCATAGATTAAAAAAACACTATTGATACTTAGAAAAAAAGAATTAAAACTTCACACTAAAAAAAATTCTAACATTAGCAGATGCAAACTGATCAATAATGTCATTAAAATTTGTTATTCTAGTTTCTTCATACTCAATGCTGATTTAGGCTAAGGCAATAATGTCTCTCTCGCTTTATTAAAGCTCTCAAAAATTATATCAATTTTAGCTCGCTAGATTGCTCACATCTGGAAATTTAAATTGCAATAGTGAGCATTATCTGAACAGCAACTCTTAAGTTGGGAATAAACAATCTATTCTCCACAATGAACAATAAACTTGAGGAGTTTCTCAGCTTTAGAAATTTTAATATTTGTGCATCCTTTCAGAAGCTTCTTGCAATCCAAGATTTCTTCATAGAGCTGAAAACTGTCAATATCATTATTATAAAACTGTCCAAGGTTGAGACAACTTTTCTTCAACATGTTTAAGTCATCATTTGAGCCAAGCAATAATCTATTTACAGCTAATATAAATCCATATTTTGAATCCAAATCCTTTCATTTCATTCTGAAGGTGATCACTAACTCCTTTTCAATATTATCATTTCTTCTTTTGCAGCAGGCCTTACATCCTTAGATTTTTCACTGGGGCGTCTTTCTACTTGAAGTGATTCACTGGCCATTGATTCTCAATTGTTTAAGAAATAATCTTGAAGGGCTTTTAAATCATAAGTATCATGAAAATTGTGAAAGCCACGATCGCTCAACCGGTTGAAAGGAGATAATCAATAAAATCAAAAATATAAATTTGTATTTATTAACTATGAAAATGGTGCCCAGGCCACGTGCCCCAACTGCCTCACCTTAGTGATTATATTACTTTATTGTTTAATATATATATATATATTGATATTCATCCTTTTTAATTGACATCTTCTGATCACATGACTTGTGTGAATATATTTAAATTGTTTTGGTGACTATTGTAACTGTCACAAAGTTTTGTTCCTCTCTGAATCTTACTGTACACACTGTTAAGTTTGAATAAATACTAAGTTTAACACTAACATTTGATTTACTGAATCGAAAATAAATGTTATGGTGTACGCATAGACTTTCTCACACCTTTACCTAATAACAATGGAGAAATTTACTTAAAACTTGAAAGATATGCAAGATATATCATTAAAGAAATATAATTGGGAAAAAATTAACACCCCACTTCCCCAGAGGATACATGAAATAATACACTGTTATAGAAACATTTCCAACTCAATTTCCAAAGATCTATTACCCACCTCAGTGGAGTAGTTAGTTAGCTAATGCGCTAGTTTTATGTTAAGCTAGACAGCCAAGGACAGGGAGATCGAGGTTCGAAACTCATTTGGGTGAACTGGGGTGGGGGGTTTCTTAAATGGTTTTCTACTCTCTTTCCACACAAATGCGAGTTCACTTCCTCTATATTCAACCTTCCCAATTCCTAACCCCTTAGTGTAATTAGTACTTAAGTGAAATAAACGAATGAGTAGTAAGACACGGTGCTAAGTATTATTATTATTATTATTTTTATTACTATCCCAAGATCTTTTTTTAAATCACCTATAGCTGGGAAAATACTGATTTTTATAAAATATTCTTTCAAATAAAAAAATTAAGAGTCCTAAAAATTTGCAATAAAAGCTATGTTGTATCTCAAGAGCTGCAGAGATCTGATCAAAATATGAAATTACCACTTATATAACTTAACCTCATAATCAATCCTCATGGGGGGAAAAGAGATGCACCATTGTGTTTGTAATGTTAAACTGTGCATAAATACAAATTTTAATCAACATCGTCAAATGGATTTTGAGAAAATAGATTGTTTCTGTTTTTTGGCTTTAAGTAAACTGTCCTGAATTTTAGGGCTAGGTATCTGATTCCTAAAACTCCTCGAAAGAACTTTATGAAAATTAAAAAAATACCACTAAGTCTTAACCCAACCGGTTGAATGGTTTTGTAACCGGGCCGAGATACAGAGACAGGCCACATTGTGAAAACCACTTTTTCAGGTTCTGAGAGTCATGAAACATCGATATCCATCAAAATATCAAATTGGACTTTTTTGATGAGCTTGAGATTTTCTTTATCCGAGAGGTCACGAGAAAATAAAAATAATATTTTGAGAGTATGTAACTGCCAGGCGAGGGGTTTAAATTGGGAGAGGGGGGGAGGGAATGTATCTTCCGACTAAAAATGTTTGTAACTAAATATGATAATTTTAATGTATCACCAAACCTACCCTTGTTTCTTAGAATAAGGTGTACGTGTAGCAAAACGCTCTCTTTGCTGAGTAGGCCCTAGAGCTAAAACAAACTTCACGATCTAGAAACATTTCAAATCAATATTTTTCATTGTCATTTATTGGTGAATAATAAATAATTAAATGAGCTAGTTGACAAACTAGGCTAATTTGGGGCAACATTATTTATGTACTACAAAATGAGATAAAATAAAATTATCCGGGCTATTAATGGAACAGTTCTTATGTATCATTAAAAATGTTTTTATTTGATTATTAATTAAATACAGAGCTTTCACAAATTATAATTTATTGTTCCAAAGTCTACATCTCACATCCATGTCTTAATGGATTGGTATAGCTGCAGAAGATAAAAGTAGATGTATATGAATGGGAAGGTGTGTTTTTTATTTGACTTTACTCAGTACAAACCTTTCAGCACACTTTATCTTGGCCAGAGAATAGCAATAAGACAAAATCCATGGCCTAAAGTAATCTGAAAAGAACTGCCTGTATTTTTTATATCAACTTGATTTTTGGTGCCAACTAATGTGGTGGGGACTAATAAGATAGCTATGAAAGCTGGTACGGAATAAAAAAAAAATGTGCTATTAAATGATAAGGGGAAAAACAGAGTTGATTGTTAGTTCATTATAGCATTTGGGATTGTCCTCTTCCCCTCTAGCATATGTCTTGAATTATCAGATGGTAGGAACCCCATTGGGTGCTTTGTACATCATATTTTTGAGACGTTTCAGAGAAATGAAGAGGTTAGACCCTTTCTTTGTGAAATGGCTCGACACTTGTTCCTTAAGGGATATGGTTGAGCAACTATTCCCCCGTATTCCTCCCATCTTGAATAAAAGGATGTGGGGATGTCCGAATTAATAAGTGAAGGCAGGAACAGTAGTTGTCCTGAGAATTGTGGCCAGAGTGTACTTTTCAGGTACCATTGAGTTGAATGTGCTTCTCTGCTTCACTATTAGTAGGCGGTAGTTGATGTTTTTGATGCCTGATGCCACACCGTATTCTCTAGCCCAGTGTTTTAGGCTGTGAGTGGCAAAAATATAGCAATATTATGTGTAGATGTTTCAGAAAACCACCTAGACAGCATTACCGTGGGTAGGTGTAGAGCAGCACGGAAAACCTGTGCTTTCTGATATAGAACACATAAGATAAACTGAGGCCTGGTCTCCTTTTTTAAATTCAATCATATTAATGAAATCAAACATATTTGGTTTATTTTCAACATTGTTTTTACACAAGATCGTCACCCAAGCATTGTGGTTAAATGATAATAGAGTTGGGTGTTAGTACATTATAGCAGTAGGGGCTGGCCTCTTCATCATCCCTAAAGAGTGTGTGTCTTTGGCTATCAGATGGGAGTTTGAACCTTAAGGTGCGGCAGAAGGGCGCACGAGCAATTTTTCAGTTTTTATAGAATATAAATTTGTTGGCAAAAATAAATCAAATATTTCTCCAGTAGCAATGTAAAGTTTAGTTTTCTGAACGTGCTAATATCAACAGATCTTGAATATCGCTCAAGGGTGTCCTGGGATTTTGTCAAAACATTTTCTCTTTATTTAAAACGTTTTGACAAAATCCCAGGACACCCTTGAGAGATATTCAAGATATGCTGATATTAGCACGTTCAGAAAACTAAATTCTATGTTGCTACTGGAGAAATATTTGATTTATTTTTGCCAACAAATTTATATTCTATAAAAACTGAAAAATTGCTCGTGCGCCCTTCTGCCGCACCTTAAGGTGGGATGTAAGGAGAAGCGAGAAAAAGCCAATTTTTTGCAGTTTTTATGGCAAAACTTTTTTTTTAGTCAAAATAAATAAAATATTGCTTCATTACAAAATAGAATTTAATTTTCTTCATGTGCTAACCTCAAAATTCCTTGAATATCTTTCAAGAGTGTCCTTGAGTTTGATTAAACTTTTTCTCTTGATTTAAAAATTGTTGATAAAGACAATGCCATCATGCCCATAACAGATATTCAGGAATTGTTGATATCAACATGAGAAGGAAATTAAACTCTTTGTTTCTACTGGAGCAATATTTTGTTTATTTTGCCATAAAAACTGGGCTTTTCTCACATCTCCTTCCATCACACCCTAAACACCCACATCTTTTAAAAGACATGTCAAATAACGATAAAGATGTAGTCCTAAATTATCTTAATACTTTACATTAAATACTATAATTAAACACAAATGTTAGTCTGATTCATGCAGTTGTCTAAGGCAGTGGTTTCAACCTTTCTTTTTTCTTCGCGTACTCCCAGATAAATTATAAATATTCTATAATCAACATTGCACGCATACCTAAGGTTGAGTACCACTGGTCTAAGGTATTGTATTATGGGTGTAGCCAGGTGTTTCCGTGGTCTGTGAGGTTATAAATCAACCCACATGGACATTTTAATTTAACAACTAACATATAATTATTATAAGATATTGCTTTCTTATTTTTAGCACCACGTCTTACTACTTGTTTGGTTTATAGACATATGTATTAATTAGCCTAATGAGTTAGGGATAACGAATGTTGAATTCAAAGGAAATATACCTCCATTTATGTGGGGAGATAGAGTGGAAAAACTACCTTAAGCACACTCAATCAGAATTCGAACCCTGATCTCCTTGTAATTGGGGCAGTTTATTTTAACTCGAGCGTGACACCCAGGGGTGGGTGCGGTTGGGGGATGTACGCCGCCACCCCCACCATGTTGGTTAAAAGACTGAAAGTTGGGAATTTTGTGAGATTTGAGAGTTGAAGTTGGGAAATTCTAGGCTTATTCTGTACCCCATTACTTTCTATTATGAAAGTCCTTAACCACAGACTTGTACAGACAAATTTAAAATTTCCCACCTGTTAATCCCTACTCTAAAAAAATCACAATTTCAAAAATAATCAGACATTGAAAGGCAATTCCTTCTGTAGTAGATTGTAGAAAGCTTTAATCAAGTAGTCTATTAGCGCCATTGTCAGTAGGCAGAGAGACAAAGGCCAGTGAGTCTATACCCGAATGCGGTATGGAAACAAATCATAAGGTAACATAAGCTGTCTATTAGCAAAGTTTAACTCAGCCAGCAATGCTTGGAGTGGCAGCATTGTCAGCCAATGTTGTGACTTTCGTGGCTGCTAGACTGTCTCAGTTTTATGATTCAAATTATCATGTTGTACAACCAATGGCATAAATGCAGTGAATGTTATGCAACATTTGTTTTCTTATTGAAAGCTCTGATGAAATGAGGACATTGAGGTTAGTGTTAATGTTTGACTTCTGAAATACACAGTAATTTTTCTAGCAAGTAGTCATACTAGTTTGAATTTAAATAGGTTCAAAGCAACAATGAAGAAAGGGGAGTAATATGGATGTGTTACATTGTTACAATTCTTATTATTTTTAATTTGATTAAGTAAACTACATTAAACAAAAAATAAGTTGTTTTTTCAAATTTGGGATACATTTTTTAATTTGTTATTTAGTTCTCGATTGGCATGAAATTTCGTATAACAGTGTTGTTTAGAGTGCTGTTTTCGAATTTGCCATAAGTTATTTAATAAAATGTCAGGGGAAGCCCCTTCATCCTCACGTGCTAAATTACAATATGTTTTGAACAGTTTATTGATGTACCAATATTAACATTTTAGGGCTACTTTCTTGAGGTTATGAAGCAAAACATTGGTAGACAGTTATCAAAATAGTGACAAGCGAGTTCTACAGCTCAAGAGAGCTAACTTAAATATTGCTTCCAAGTGTGTTATAATAAAGCTGCGGTTTCCAACCTGAGGGTCGCATTGTGTTTTGGGTGGGGTCACAATATAGAGGTTTTAGCTTTATATTTTCTTTTTCAGGGATTTTGATGATTATAGGAAAATGTGTAATTCCAATAGAAATGTAAGTTGTTAAAATACTAAAAACGATCTAGTTACTGCTTAGGTTCGTTTTGGCCATTCCATTTGGATAGCTTCTTGCCGACTTGTTTACTGTGGCAGCCTTGTAATGCAGCTAGCATAATATAAATTCATCCCCCATCCTCGGGCTTGTTGATTCTCTTTTACTATATATTAGTTGCATATAATCATTATGAACAATTAGTGGACATGCGGGTTTAATATCACACTCTTTTGATTTGGTTTGTTGGTGAAGGTGAAGTAAGGATTTTAATTCTGGCCAGGGGTAGTTTATCCTAATATCCCTCCAAGAAAATAAGGGTACATTTCCTCTAAATTTTACCTATCCCACTGGTGTAATGAACTGTAGATAGTCCGGGCTAGTAGTAATACACAGTGAAAAGAATTAAAAACTAGGATTTGAATGCTTTTAATTTATCAAAGGGTTGGGATGACCACAGAGAAAAAAGTTGTGGTTATAAACTACAAAATGTTGAAAACCACTCTAATAATGTAAATATTTTTTTTTATCTAAATTACATGATTTGAACAATATCTGCAAAAAGAACTGAAATAAATAATAATTCAAGCTATTTCCTAATGCACTGAAAAAGCCTTGTAACTTTAAAAATCAATCAAACCCACCTCGGTGGCGTAGTTGGCTAACGCGCTTGTCGTATTGAGCTCAACTGCTGAGGACGGGGAGATCGAGGTTCGAATCTCGGTCGGGTGAACCGGGGGTGGTTTTTCCTAAATGGTTTTCCACTCTCCCTCCACGCAAATGTGGGTTCACTTCCTCTAATTTAACCTTCCCAATTTCTAATCCATTAGAGTAATTAGTACTTAAAGCGTATAGCCCGAACGGGTAGTAAGACGCGGTGCTAAATATTATATATATTTAAAAATCAAGTATGAACAAATAAATTAATCAAAAAATACAGTTGCCTAAAAGCTCGATTCAAGGTTTGATTATCGCCCCAAATTAAAAACAAAATTCTGGGAGCCTCCTGACACACCACCCCCCTCCCTCGTTCTCAACATTGCCCTTCTTGTTCTCTCCTTTAGCCATTGGAAATTTTTCTAATTTTGAAATGCTTAAAGTTGAGAAAAACACTGGTTTACCCCCTTATACCCCTACACCCCACCCAAAATATGTTTCCTGCAACAACCCTGGTGACACCTTAGACCATATGACCACTGAATCAGATGTCAGATGCAATATTCCTAATGGTATGATTTCATGCAAAACACAGCCCATACATCCCCACCCCCAAAATGTAATAATAGATAAGTGCATGAGTAATAAGTTTCTTAAGTTCAAAGAATTTCTGACAAGACATTTGAAAATACTTAGAAATGTTATCATAGCTTAGCAACTCAGAAAAAAACTGATGACACACTCCCTAAATTTATGTCATGAATCCAAAATCAACATGTTCACTTTCTTCAACCCATGCCAGAGTGATAGCAAAACCATAATTATTTGTCTGATAAACTTTCTCTTATGGAATGATACAAAATTGTGCAATCAGATCCAGAGCTTAGTGTGCAGACTATTGACTGATACAAGCTATCCAATCGTTACATGCCTCTACTTTCCTCTAGCCTCAGGGCTGAAAGAATACAAGAGTTAATTGTAAGAAAAGGCACTTGCCTTAACTTCGCCCAAATAAAGACATTATTATTATTAATACAAACACATGCATGGTACAAGAACTTGAGGAGCATAGAACTTCTGCCCCTTTGAATGTCAACATAAAACCCAGTGGTGGGATATCATGTGGAGCCAGGTTTGACAGAACCATGCTAGTAAATTGTTTCCTTAGGGCCACTACACACATACAGGTATACCTGTACAATTCTCGCTCAATTGTTCTCTCACTGCCGGCTAGCAATGGCGTCAACAGGCAATGCTTTGGTGATTATTGGCTTTTTGGTAGCTACAAAATGTTGTCGAAGTAAAACCAGAGATGTGCTGTAAAGCTTGGTTGAACCGAAGAGAACGTTATTCACATGTGAACTCGTTAAATGAATTGAAATTTGCACCTAAAAATTGTATACAGCGATAATTTTATAAAGAAAGAATGAAAATTATCTAATTAGTAAATGTTGTGGTGGTGGCATCAGCAACAACTGAACTGAGCTTCCTGCACACTTCAGTACACACGCACCGGTATGCCTGCACAGTTAGCTCCAAAGCATGTATATTGAATGAAATTAACTATTGGTCCCAGTTGTCTGTGCAGGTAGAAATAACTGTAAAGTTATGTCATCCATACATTCAGTTATACCCGACAGACGCGCCTGTACGGGCAAACCTCACAGGTATAGGCCTACCTGTATGTGTGTAGCGGCCTTTACAGTCAATATCAAACCTGCCATCTAAAGTCAATGCGCACACATTTGCCTGCTACATTATTGTATATTTGTTTTCAAACTGATCGTGAGGGTAAGGAAACAATTTGCTTGTACAGTCTGTACAGCCTTCCTTCAACTGGCAGCAACCTTTCAGACAACACTGATAAAACCGATAGTTGTACATTTTAAAATATTTAATAATATCTGCTTGTAAAAATACTTGTTACAAAATTGACACCTGTTTTAAATATATAAGTAGGCTCAATTCAAGCTCGTAAATTAGCAGTGACATGAATTAGATATATTTTGGAGGGATGACATATAATACTATTTCTTTATTTTTTTAAATTTTGGTCAAAACGTGACTTTTTAAACTAATACAAAATATAATCTGATTGTGATAAATTACTATAAATATCCAACTTTGATTGTAACACTGTCACTAAGACTGCTTTACATAATGAAGTATAAAACTACTAGAGAAAACGGTAACCACTATGGTAGTGAACAAACACACATGAATCAGTCATTTCTAAAATGTCATATTCCACTTTTAGCCAAAATTATTATTTTTCCATTTTTCGAATAGTACTACTTCACAATAAAAATTGTCACTTTCACTAAGTTTCTATGTATTATATCTGTGAGAATTTCTTATGTAATGGTTATTTTATTTTCTCAGACAATAGATAAAAATATATACAGTGAATCAAATCAGTTTGGCATGGCAAACACCTTAAAAATATTATTTCTAGCTCCTGAAAGGGGTTGAAAACCCTCCGCCTCAAAAAGTATGCCACTGTAAAGTAGCCACGTTTATGATGTTGGTGGTATATCTTTGTTTGAGAACATTAAGGCACAATTAATATCTACTGTTGTGCTGACAAAATAGATATACATAATATGTGTGTGTGTGTGTGTGTGTGTGTGTGTGTGTGTGTGTAGTGTGTGTGTGTGCGTGCGTGCGTGCGTGCGTGCGCTTTAAATACCTAAACAATAAATCAACACTAATGCTAGTATGATAAGTTTTCTGTGAAATATTTTTAATATTAATTTGACTCTTAACAAAATAAGTATTTGAATGACTTTTTGAAAATTACTCTATTAATATTATATAGTGCTCAAAACACTTATTTGTAAAGAAAACTAGTATTAATAACTTTATATGCACGTTTTTTACAAGATACTAAAGCATGTCAGTAAAAAAATACTTTTATTCATTATTAATACGTAAGTCAACTTTTTTTTTTTTTTCGCTATAACTATACAGCCATTTTATAATCCAAAATAAATGTAGGTTTAGTTTCAAACATTTTCTGAAAAGTAAATCAAATGTTATTGATGTGCTTTATTAATGTACTTCATTGTATTTACCTCCATTAGTACTGTGTATATCATAAAAGTTTAATTTGGGGCAATTGATTTCTTAAATAGGCCTACAGTCTTAGAAAAAAAATGTTTGGTGTGTTCTTTTTTCTGTATCTATAAAATCTAATCTTTTTTTTAAAGTTAGTCCATTTAGATTTTGTAGTAGTAATATGAAAATTATAAAAAGTCATTGTCAATTAATGTTTTTGTTCGAAGAATTTTTTCTATCGGTTTTCATGTATCAACATATTTTTTTTTAAATATTTAGAATAGGACTGTAATCTCCTGTAAATTATATTTATATTACTATTTTAGCTTATTTCTTTAGGCTCTAAACATTGTTTAAATAGGCACCTTAATTTAAGTATGTTTTTGGTAATCAACAATTTCCTTTCATATGGGTTATTCGTACATTACACTATTGGAGTAAGGATGAGCAAGGTATAATTTTAGAAGAAATACACCCGCATTTTTGTGGAGAAATAGTGGAAAACTATTTAGTAAAAACCACCTTCATACACTAAAGGATTTGAACCTTGATTGCTCCATCACAGGCAAATCAGATTATACAAGACTAACGCTTTGTCCACATGCCCACCAGTGTATGTGTTAGTTTAGTTAAAGAACTCTAATAATTTGTGAAAGGCCTTCTTGTGTAACTCTTTTTTTTTAGCAGTATATTGATTATGTATACATCTTTTCCTCTTAGGATTGATGATATTGAAGATAACTCGATATTAAGACGAGGTATTCCTGTGGCTCATTCTATATATGGCATTGCAAGCACCATAAATGCTGCCAACTATGTAATGTTCTTAGCGATAGAAAAAGCCTTTGCTCTAAATCATCCTGAGGCAACCCGAGTGTACACAGAACAATTGTTGGAACTGCATAGAGGGCAGGGTATGGAAATATACTGGAGAGACAACTATATATGTCCATCGGAAGATGAGTACAAGCGAATGACAAAACGAAGTAAGTTCCCCACAAATCTTCAATAACTCGTATTAATTTGTCAGGGTGTCCAGCGACCCAGAAAACTTGGGAAATAGGAAAAAGTAATGGAATTTGATCAAAGTTCTGGAATGTTCACATATTTACTAAAGTAATACGCAACTTTCATTTACAATAGTCATAATAACATTTTTCTTCCATTCAATACTCACCACCAATCTCTTTTAGCACAGTTGTCCCTGTTGAGCATACGAATATAAATTCTCTATCAACATGTTATTTTCTAGTCATCTTTTCCTGCACATCTTAAGCTAATGCTGAGTCATGGTTATGTGCATGTGCAAGAATTAATTTATGTTATAGAAATAAGAAACAAAAAAAGAATGTATCTCACAACTATTTTAAACTGTACTGGTGTAAGGTGATATCTTAATTTCTCAAAATGAACTGGCAAGAATAATGACCCATCGCTAAAGGCTGAACTGCTGTAAACTCTTCAAAGTGTGATACAATTTTAGAATGTGTATGTGTCTAAAAATACTATTACTTGAATTTGTGATCTTAATAAAATAATGGTTATAAGATAGTGACTTGGAAAGTTGGCAATTGGCTTTGGAAAACCTGAAAAGTCAGATAATTTTACAATATAGTTTCGCTGGACACCCTGTCTGTATAATACATAATGTAAAAAGGAAGTATTAAGTATTTTGGGCCACCAATGCTTGCTTATAAAAGGCAAATAATGATGGAATAATTTTCCACATGAATGGCACACTTGCTAATACACAGTCAGATTTTCCTACGAAGCTCATTATTTAAAAACTTGAAACTTAAGTTGTCCACTATAAAGAAAAAAAATATTTACATGATACATTCTTAGTCTGTTTAGTTAATGATTTAAAGAGAAACTATACAGTAATCCAGAAGGAATTGGGTACTTTTGGAAGCTGTTTTTATAGCTTTTCAGATGAACTTAATAATTAATAAATCAAATAAGACATATTTCTCAAATACCAAATTTTAGTAAATTCAATCTATTTTGGTGGTTGAAAGTGATTTACCTATAAAAATCAGGTTTTAGAAACAATATCGGGGTTTGAGGATTTTAACTTGGGGGGGGGATATTCTAGCTAAAATTGGACTTAAATTTCCTGATATAATTATCTAAAACCTTATTTACATACTCCATATCTTATAGTCTTCAACATAATTACTTTGCTTATAACTTTTAATGCTGTGCTTATGTCTCATATCCATATTCACATAATATTGTTTTTTTATACTAATGAGAAAGTATACTACTTCTCCCAATCAAACTTTTCAAAATAATAACAATCCCAACATTTTAGTATTTTTATATATGTGGTGTATAACCCAAACAGGTAGTAATACAGGTGCTAACAAAATATATACATTTTTGGTGATTTTGGTATGAATTGATATATTAAGTTTCCAATAAAGGGCTTTCAAAGGTAGATAAAGTTAAATATAACAGTTCACTTTTCTGTGATTGATGATTTCATTTGATTCACAATCAAATACCTTAGATCAGTCAATAGCATGTTTGTCCACTGAGCTAAGGGTTCCAGGTTTGATTCCCGTCATGGCAGAAAAATGTATCATTGCTAAAATGTAATGAATTAATGTTGCCTCTTTCCTAGTCTTAAGTTAATTATAAGACATGTGAAGCTACAACAGGCCTATCAAGCCGGTAGTGGAAAATATATGGCTTGAATAAAAAACTGACACAGGCCATAGTCTAGAAACGGTAATGGATGTAAAGTAATTTTGATTTGCACATCAATATAAAATTTATTTGTCTACCTTTGATTAGCTCTGTAACAGTCTGTAATAATAGACCTTAAAAAAAAGTTAAGGTTGAGCAGTAACTGCTATGGCTTTGGAACAGCTTTGGAATTCAGGATTATGTGTGCAAAATAAGCAGTTCCTGTGGAATCTATATCTTGTGGACTACTGAGCTTACAAATATTGAATATATAAATTTGGATTTACTAATCTCCTGGTGACCTGGCGGTCTAGGGGTTAAGATGTCAGACTTTTATGCGGGCGGCCGGGGTTCAATCCTCGGTCTCGGCAAAAATGTATCTGATTACCAAACCCTTCCTTCACCTCTGACAAGACATCTTGTGAATGTGAGGAATGCCAGGCCTCCACCGTGGTTCGGATTCCACGTTAAACTGTAGGTCCTCCATTTCATCTCACAATCACCCTACCATTACACATTAGCGTAAGTGCGTATAACCTGAACGGGTAGTAAGACGCGGTGCTAATAATAATAATAACAATAATAATAATAATCTCCTTAAGTGTGATGGTTGCAATTCCTTGATAAAGGATCTATACATTGGTTTCAGAGTCTTTTAAAATCTGCCTGTCATCCCTTTACACTCCATAACTAAAAGTGCACAAATATAAGCAATCTGTTCAAAACTTTGAGCAGCATTAAATGAAAGCCAATAGATGTATCTATGCTTACATTAACCATAATAATTATTTTTTTTGTCATAGTTAATATACCTAAGTGACAAATATTAAAACCTCAAATTAATCATACAAAACATTTTTTAATCGCAAATTCTTTGTGATGTTGTTTTTAGAAACTGGAGGCTTATTTATGTTAGCCATTAGATTGATGCAACTCTTTAGCGAAAATAAGGAAGACTTCACTAAACTCGCCGGTATTTTAGGCCTATACTTCCAGATTAGAGATGACTATTCCAATTTGTGTTCACAAGAGGTAAGTTGACCTAAATTATTGGTATTTTATATTTAATAATAAATACAACTGTTAGCTCTCAGATTAATATTATCTTTACCTTCTCTGATAGTGTCAAGCGTCAAACTCATACTAGACAGGATCTCTTGTGACAAGTATACTTTGATTTTATTAAGAATGAACATTTGGAAAATACAAAAATATTTTTTGTGGTCAACATTGATAACATGTTACTATGTATATTAGTGCTCTTTTATAGATATGAATATTATCTATCATTAGTGATAGATTCAGATCACATGACTTGACATATTGATAAGTGAAAGTGGATTTAATAATTTTTTCTAGTTGTCAGAAATGCCTATTCATCCTTTCCACTCTAATGTGAGTTTACTTCCATTTTCCTCTGTAACATTTAAAATCACTTTTAAAAAAAAGCTCCTTCGAGGAGTTTTATTTCCTTACAAAAAGTTTGAATAACGTTATTCTCAACTTCAATAACAACTTCATTGATTTTTTTTTATTGTGTCTCACCACCTCTTGTAATGCACATATTCCCTAATCATCCTAATGTGCTAGGGATTAGGAAGGTCAAATTTAGAGGAAGAGTACCCACATTTGTGTGGAGGGAGAGTGAAAACCCATTTAGAAAAATCCACCTTCAGTACACCTGACTGGGATTTAAATACGTATCTCCCTGTCATTGACCCAACAATATATTGCAAGAATAACGCCTTAAATCATGTGTTCACCGACATGGATACTATCATCATTAATTAAAATATATTAGCAATTATTGGTATATTTTTATTTCTATGCTTTATTTTATATACAGAATTCTTGCCACTTTTTATTTTCTTCCAAATATTAATTTTTTTTGTAAAATTAGGTTTCTGAGAATGGTTGTCAATGCAATGAGTTTTGGCGGTTTAATTTTTAATACCATGAGCTAAGTTAAACTTTTATTTTGTATGAAAAACTAATTTTATTAAAATAATCTAAGATGGTCATGAACTTTGTAATTTGTTACAGTATGCAGAAAATAAAAGTTACTGTGAAGATCTAACAGAAGGAAAATTTAGTTTTCCAATAATTCATGCCATTTTGAGTCGACCTGGAGACAATCAAGTTATAAGTATCCTTATCAACAATTATAGTGGTTTTTGTGGTTAAGTGTTACTACTCTAAAGTAAATATCTTGGTTACACAAAAAAACCTCTTTTTATTATTAATTATATTCTTTTTTCCTACACTTTTGATTAAAAAACATTATTTTAAAAATTGTTTTCGATAAACAAATATTTCATGAACCAACACATAATAATAATATATTATTTATTAATGTAATTTATTCTAAACCACTTTAATTAATGCCGAATTATTAACTTTTTATAAAGGCATATTCAAAAATTACTGACCATATACTACATGAAATAGGCCTACCTCTTTGATTTTGATTTTTAGTCATATTCACATTAGTTGTAGTAAGGAGAAAATGAATGTGTAATATAAGGAACATACTTAGATGGAAGAGCTAATTAGATTAATTGGTACAACTTCTTTGGTCAATTAAACAATATAAATATGAAACATAACATGAAGATAGTCTATTCAATGAGAAACAAGTCAAATAAAACAGGTACAATACCATTTATAAAGAATCTTCATTGAGATTGTTAAATAGTAAAGTTGTGAAATTAATTAGCACAAAACAGAAAATATAAATCTGTCCAAAACAACATTTAAATGGTAGCAGATTATAGGTATATAGTTGACAAGCAAAATGAAAAGTGGAAATTAACAAATTGACTATAATAGAATTATTAATATAATAACTTAAATACACTACAAAATTTGAGTAGTTGAGAAAAGCTTATAGGTTTTATGAAGGTATGACTTAACAAAAAAATATAATAGGTTATAAATATGCCAACAATAGAGAACTTATCAGTTGAATAATTAAATATGCTAGTAAGCAATTTGGCAATGACAAGAAAGACATGTTCTGTAATGTTTAAGATATTTAAACAGTGACAATGGAAAGATGATTTATAGAAAGGTTAAAATAGTTGACTAGGTTGTAATTTATGTACCTTACATAATAATGTAAAAAAAAAATTAACAGTATAAAATCAACATGAAACAATAAAATGAGAGTTAAGACATAACAAGTGACTTATTTCACAAAATTATTAAAAGATTGTAAAGAATTTAATGTTAAAGACTTGCTATTCGCGTCAAATGATTTCTAAAATCCTGCTTGTGTTAACTATCGAGACAAGATTCATTGTAGATTTAATGGAAATCAATGAATGTGTAAATTATCTCCATGTTATGTTTCATATTTTTATTGTTTATTTGACCAAAGAAGTTGTACCAATTAATCTCATTAGCTGTTTCATTCACGTCTGTTCCTTATATTATAAATTTGATGTTTATGTTTGGAGGTGATTTAAAACATGTATGGTCATAATGCACCTGTTTAAAACAATCCTCCAGAAAACTCAATTACAAAGAATAAGTGATCTTAGGTTACAGATAGATCCATCACAGATGTAATCATTTCAATTAATTGAAAAATGACACCGGGGCAAAGGAATCAAACCCGGAACATTCGACTTATTGCACCAATGCTTGACCACCGAGCTATCCAGGATTTGTCTTGAACTCAGGGTCATTATTCACTCATAGCTTAAAGCAGAAGAGTCTATGATGAACATGTGGAATTCATAGGCTACTTGGAGTTGTCATTGAAACCAGTCACCGGTAACTCGGATAGCTCTGTGGTATAACATTGGAACACTAAGCCAAGGCTGACAGGGACAATTCCTATTTCCAAGTGTCATTTTTCAACTATTTGAACTACACTACTTGTTAAGCTGCTAAATATATCTGGTTTTGTTAGTGCATGTGATCCACAAGAGATAGTGTCCAGTGCTTATATGCACTGTAGATAATCTCAGAAATGAACATTGAAAGCATGTGGAGCAGTGTCCTTGAACTATAAATGTCACTAGAAGCTGTTTGAATATTATATGGTTGTTTTTTCTGCCTCTATTTTTGCTCAGGGTCTAAAAGCGTGATTATGTTTGCTTTACTTTGTTTTCAGCTATGTTATATATGTATTTTGATGGAAATTGTAAATTTTCAAAGGGTTGATATTAGTATGTAGTTTTTTTTGTGCTGTTTTTGTCAGAGTACATAAGTTTATAGAAATAATTAACCAGTTTTAGACTTAACAATACATGCTATAACTAAGAACATGACTCAACTAACTGTTACTCAAGTTCATAGGAATAGAGGAATAAACACAGATTAGCTAAAAAAAAAAAGAATGACACATTTAATGGTGGTACCAACCTAAACTAAAATATCCCTGCATAGAATTGCATATTTTAACACTCCTCCTCAATTCTACTACAACCACAAAACTAGGCAAAATGTCCTACATGTACCCTTAAATACATACAAATAAACTCTAGTGAATCACAATTTGACTAAACCAATATAATTATAAAAGTACTCAAATTTGTTTCCAACTAAACTCTTTGTCAGAATGTCAGCACATTGTTCATTTGTCTCCAAATAACACCACTTAAATACAAATCACGAACAAAGTTGTATTTGACATCAATATGCTTTAGTCCTCGATGTTCCCATTTATCCAAACATCTTATGCAGGACTGGTGGTCCTCGTACACCTTGGTGGGTTCTAGAGTGATCCCAAGGTCCTGGATCAGTCTTCTCAATCAGAGTAGGTGGGATGAGGCAGTTGACAGGGAGACAAACTCTGACTTTGTCGAGCTAAGGGCAATTTGTAGTCTGCTTACGTGTAGTCCAACTAACAGTGGCACCATAAACTTGGAATAAATACCCAGATGTAGATTTACTATCATTGCTGTCATTGGCCCAGTCCGCATCAACGTAAGGCCGTAAGGCGACATCACAGTTCTTCGGAAAGAAGAGACCAACTTCAAGTGTTCCTTGAATGTATCGTAGTATTCGTTTGAGTCCAATCCAGTGAGCTTCTGTTGCATTGCTCTGATACCTGCTGTAGAAATTCACTGAGAAGCTCAGATCAGTGCGAATATAGAGCATCACATGCATCAAACTACCAACAAGCTCACAATACTTTTTTTTATTATTATTATTATGCACTCTGATGTAGTTATTTCAGGTGGTTTTGCCTCCATCGATGTCTTAACCAGTTTGCATTGTTCCATACCAAATTTCTTGAGAACTTTCTTCAAGTAGGCTGTTTGACTAAGGGACATACCATCAGTTTTCTGAATCAATTTTTATACCTAGAAAGTTGTGCAAACCTTTAAGATCCTTCACTCGAATTCTGACATAAGATATGTTTTGATGTTATTCAACTTCTGCAGATTGTTCCCTGCCAAAATTATGTCATCTACGTGAACCAAAAAGTAAGTTTTTATGCTCTTGCTGAAGTCAGAGTATATACATTTTTCGTTTTCAGACTGCTTAAATCCAAGAGAATTCACAAATTTATCAAGTTTAGCATTCCACTCTCGTGGTGCCTGCTTCAATCCATAGAGGGTCTTGTGTAACTTACAAACAAGGTTGTTGTCAGTTACGAAGCCAGGTGGCTTTTTCATATACACCTCTTCAGAAAGGTATCCATGTAGGAATGCATTTTTCACGTCCAACTGGAAGGCAATTAAATTTTCTTGATTTTTGATTGCAAGCAGGGTTCTGACTGAGGTTAAATGGGCTACGGGTGAGTAGGTGAGTACATTTCATTGTAATAAAACCCTTTCTTCTGTGCCCAGCCCTTCACAACCAACCTTGCCTTGTACCTGTCAAGCTGTCTATTTTCATCCTGCTTCATCTTGAAGACCCACTTGCAGTTGATAGCTCGTTTACTGGATGGCAGCTCAGTAATAGTCCAGGCCTCATTTTTCTTCAATGAGTACATCTCTTCCTCAACTGCAGCCATCCATCGTTGGGCATCATCTCTACTATGGATGTCCTCAAAGGTTTCTGGCAAGTTATCAATAAATGACTCAGCACCAAGAGCCAGTGTGACATAGTCATTTAGGTACGCTGGTGCAGTGCGAGGTCTCGTGCTCCTACGCAGAGGTTCAAGTTCCTCACCAGGAGTCTCTTACTTTGTCAGAAATTGTCTCTGGTTCTCCTTCTGAAGACGGCTCCTCCTGCAATTCCTCAGTAAAAACTTCATTTGGAATCGAACCAATGACCTCAATAGCTCGAGAGTGTGTTGAACCAACAACATCACTGGTTATGAACGAATGTTCATCAAAAATTATATCATGCCCGCATATGATTTTTTGTTCATGTGGACACCACAGCCTGTACCCATTCGGGCAGTAACCAACAAAGTAGCACTTTTTCGAGCGGCTGTCAAGTTTAATTTTAAGAACATTGATTAGGTAATCGAAGATGTGCTACAAAGCCAAAAACCTTCGGTTTTAACATATCAGACTTTACACCATGCCACAGTTCTGCTGGAACCTTGTTTACAAGAGCTTTGGTAGGTGATCTGTTTATTAGGTAAACTGTAGTCATAACAGTCTCCGCCCAGAGTGACTTATCAAAAGAAGAATGAAGAAGTAAACAGCGTGTTTTCTCCATGTTGCTACGTCCCATTCTTTCTGCGACGCAGTTATGCTGACTGGTATGCCTGATCGTAAACTCTGACTGCATAACTTTCTTTTTTAAATAATTTAGCATTTCTGCGGCACAAATTCACCACCATTATCTGACCTAAAGCAACTTATCTTTAGATTAAAGTGAGCTATTGCCATAGCTTCAAATTCTTTGAAGTATGTAAATACTTCATACTTTGCCTTTAGAGTGTAAATGACTTTAAAGTGACTATAGTCATCAATCAGAGTAAGTAGATACCTCTTTTGATCATACTATACAAGTTTAATGGGCCCTACAAGATCACTGTGTATGATCTCCAAAGGGCGCTTAGCTCTAATGCATGGCTTTGTGTGAGAAAGACATGTTTTTTTAGCCTGTATGTAAAAGTCACATAAATCGGGGATCAATCCTTGATCAACATTGATTCCATCTACAATCTTACTTAAGTGAACTAAACTGGTTTTTGCCAATGTGACCAAGCCTCTTGTGCCACAAATCAGATGATGCTACAATGGAACTATAACACAAGCACATGCTTTTTCAGGAGGTGAAATAAACATTGTATACACTTTACCAGATCGAGTGGCAACAGCTACAAAAATATTGCCTTTCAGAATGGTAGTGTTCCCCTTTTCAAACACAACTTTAAGCCCATTAGCGTCCATTTTACTAACCGAGACTAAATTAAATTGTAATCCAGAGACAATAAGTACGCTGGAAAATATGATAAAGTTTTGATTATCTTTGTGCGTTACAGACGCATGTATATCTCCGATCTCTTCAGTACACAACATCGATCCGGATTTAGCAATTTTTATTTTGATAAACTTTGATAGGCGTCTCTTATTTGAGACCAAAATAATATTTTTATCACTCATCATATGTTCAGTGGCGCCATTCAAGCAACCACACAGATCCATTACAACAAGTCACTGATGTTGACACAGTTAAACTAAATTCATCATCACTAGCTTCAGCTACATTTGCTTTATGTGTTGAATTATTCTTCTGCTTCTGGCCTTTCAATTTTGGACAGTCTGGATGAACGTAAATGACCAGCTTTATGGCAGAAAAAACACTTATTACCTGTAACTTGCTTTGAAATCGTTTGTTTACAATTAGGACAACATTCTGGCTGCGAAGATTTCAATTTTCTAGCCTTCCAATACAGTAACGCTAAAGAATGATTGGCTGCATCCATCAATACCTTCTGCTTGGCGTTTGCTCTGCTCATCAAGTAGGTGCATTTTTATGAATGCCAGGTTGAGATTATCAGCAGATAGTGAGTGTCTTTATGGCAGTGACAATTATTTGATATTCAGATGGCATAGTCAAGAGAAGATGGCAGACATCTAATTCTCCGAGGTTAGCTCTCGACGATTTCAATTCCCGAATAGTACAATCAAACCTAATAAAATGCAATTCAAGGGTTTCTCAAGAGGGATCAAATTTCATCATCAACAAGGTTTTGCGCAGTAAAAGCTGATTAGCAATACCTTTGTGAGTGTAAGTGTTACGAAGCACTTTCCATATATCACAAGTGGTGGTCTTATCCTTCACACAATCCACGTGGCTGTCCACGATTCATTGTATAATCTTGTTATCCCTTCAATACGACTTCGGGGGTAACTGGTTTTGTCTAGTCGAGATCGTAGAAGATGGGTCCACGGGTGGAGTATTGTTTGGTTGCCGCTGTCTTCTTTAGGGTCTTCTGTATGGTGGGCCTTGCCGGAGCGTCGGGTGTATCCCATCCAGTGAGGTCACTGTCGGAAGGGATGATCAGGTTGGAGGGTGAGAGGACAGAGTCCCGGCAACACGGAGTCGCAGTGGGAGGTGTGGATAAAGTCCCGGCAACGTGAGTCGCGGTAGGAGGCAGAGGAACTGTCCCGGCAATGTAAGTCGCAGTGGGAGGCAAAGGAACTGTCCCCGCAACGTGAGTCGCGGTGGGAGGCAGTGGAAGAGTCCCGGCAACGTGAGTCGCGATGGGAGGTAAGGGATAGTTGCGGAAGCGAACCTAGCATAGGCTTAGTTCTTTTCTACGACTGGAGGAGAAGTAAGTGGATGAGTCAAGTAGTACTTTGTCACCATTCGTGTTCTATATTATGCTAGACAGCATGTTGACGTTATCCAATCCCATCCAGCCACAGTGAGTAAGTTTTGAAGCATATTATTCCTGAATGTATTAGCTTTAACTATCTTCTTTGGATTCCACTATTGTAAGTTTAGTATTTTTATGCAGATTTGTATAATTAAAATTCTTTGTAGTATTTTATATTGAGAGCACGTGGATCATATCAGAGTCAATTTAATCGTTAACAGTCAGTTTTGAAGAATATTATTATTAAATATTTCAAATCTAATCCTCTTCTTTGGATTCTGCCAATATAATTATTATAACTTCATATTTTTACGTAGCCTTATTGTGTAGGTGTCAACTTTACATGATTGACACGCTACAAATCTGTGACTTACACTTGTGACCAGCTTTCCGAAGCTTGTCCAGCTCTTTTTCCTTTTTTGCCTTAACTTCATCATTATCACTAGATGCAATTTTCACCAAGTCCCGATAATCACCTTGAATAAAGGACAACAGATCGATTTCATCTAAAAGAGTTTCTACCCTAAACTTCCAGTTGTCAAAATTAGTGCCGTCGAAAAGCGGAGTTTTGTACGTTTGGTCTTTTTCTAAAACCATTATGGTGATGGTGATTGGCAACAGCGTCACAAACAACAAGCAAACACATATATTTCATGTGTATTACTGCGCACACTTGACTTATAGCTTTACCCATCCTAAAATCCACCATCAAAAGCCTGGGCCTGTCAAAGTACACAAGTTTATAGAAATAATTAACCAGTTTTAGATTTAACAATACATGCTATAACTAAGAGCATGACTCAACTGTTACATAAGTTGATTGGCATAGACACAAATTAGCTATAAAAAAAATGAACAACACATTTAACGGTGGTACCAACCTAAACTAGAATATCCCTGCATATAATTTCATATTTTAACAGTTTTGGTTTTTTTTATTAAAGAATATAACATATTAACTTAATACCTCAAGAAATCAATAATAGTGAGTAGTTCAGGTTCTCAAAAGCCCGAGATAAATAAAGGGATTGTAATTTGTAACACTAAATTCTCTCTGCTGGCGCTAGCAGGGTAGAAAAACAAATAATGTGTGAGAAACAAATTCAAACCTTTGATGTTGTGGAACTGTTAAGGGGGTTTAATCTCGAAGATGTTAAATCATTTTATGGCATTTACAGAACTTCCTTTACCATTTTATAGTTACAACTTTTATACATAACTTATGAATCATATAATTGCTAAACACATACTATGACAATTTCAAATCACATTTAAGCTATTTGTCGGTGACCTGGCGGTCTAGGGGTAAGGTGTCAGACTTCTATGCTGGCGGCCGGGGTTCAATCCTCGGTCCCGGCAAAGATTTATCTGATTACCGAACCCTTCCTTCACCTCTGACAAGACATCTTGTGAATGTGAGGAATGCCAGGCCTCCACCGTGGTTCGGATTCCATGTTAAACTGTAGGCCCTCCATTTCATCTCACAATCACCCTACCATTACACATTAGCGTAAGTGTGTATAACCCGAACAGGTAGTAAGACGCGGTGCTAATAATAATAATAATTTAAGCTATTTGAAATACTTTGAGAGCTCATTCATATAAACTATTATGCTCTATTCCATAACTCTTAGATTTGGGTGTTTCCATTTCACCTTAGCTAATTAAAAATAATGTATTATGCTACACAAGCCAATAAAGACTTAAAATCTTTTGTTTGGTTTGTATGCCAGACGCTAACATTGGTAGCTTATGCTAAGTGATATTTCATAGAGTAATATATTTAATTTCTTTAAGAAAAACTGTGTGTAGTAAAGGAAATATATTACTATAAATATTCATGTATTGTGAAATGCTTTGTTTTTGAGCAAAAGGTGTTTTATTAGTATTCTGCGTTTATTGTATATTCCTTAACTATGACTCCTCTCTTCCCTCCTGACTAGACATTTTGCGTCAAAGAACACGTGATCTAGAGCTGAAGAGATATTGTATCACACTTTTAGAGAGATTTGGCTCGTTTGCTTACACCCGAAATATCCTACAAGAGTTAGATACAGATGCACGAGAAGAAATCGCCAAGCTGGGAGGCAACCCGCTACTGGAGGATATTCTAGACCAACTACTAAACTGGAAGAGCGCGGGAGACATCGTCAAAACTCCATTGGGAAGTGATCTAGGGGAGAAGCCTGAGACTAAAGTCCGAGGACAGTATACAGTTCAAGAACCATTGGAGGCTGCTACTAAATTAAATTACAATATTTAAAGAGTACTAGATTTTTTGGGGAGTAAAATATGTTATTATATATAATTATATAAAGTAATCTTGATTGGATGTCTACATAGTGCTGCTAAGTTTAGGCATTTTACACCTCCCATGAAACATAATCAAGATAAACAAATAAATAATATAATCTTAAAATAAGATGGGCATGTATATTAAATAATATGAAATAGAAAAAAACATATTTTAGTTTGAATCAATAAAATTTAATATAGTTTAACCTAAAAATACTTTTATGTTAATAAAAGTATTTAATACTTAAAGACTATAATTTGAAAAACTTAAATTTTTGAAACTCAATTCTACGTCCATTTTGTTTGTAAAAGTTTTATTTTTATTTTATTTTACCAAAGGGTGTTCAGCTAACATTGAATTTTGATTATATAAGTTAAAGAAATTTTTTTTTTAAAGGGGGGGGGCATTTTCACATGTTTCTTTTGGTAGCTAATCTATCAGGACATGGTGATGGTAGAGATTGAAATAGTTCTACACATTAACAAGTTTGTTTGGAGGATATTGTCAAATTAAGAAGGAATTGTTTTTTGTTGTTTGGTTAAAATATTTAGGAACAAAATATTGAAATAATAACTAAATAAAATTGCTAAGGAGAGATAATGTTTTATCATCTATTTGGGAAAATTAAATTTTGGTATATTTTGAAACACCGCTAAGGGTATACAGGGGTATCTTATTTCAATCCCAGATATGAGACGTCTTCTGAAACGATAACTGGCAGGAAATGGGTGGTTGAGTGTCCACTATAGTTATTGTTGAGGTATTGATAGCCCAGAAGTTATTTAGTGCCTAAAAAGATTTACTAGCTTAGAACTTGAAACTGCTCAAGTAAGAAGTTTCTCTTAATGGAAAACTATCTGGCCCTTGACTGATCATTCCAGGACTCTTACCTTTAAGATAACTTTTTATTATAATGGAAAATAGGAGTATGGCATGCCTTTTTTTAAATTATCAATCCAATATAAGAGAATGCCAATATATAATATGAAAGCCATTCATAACCTGTTTATTTTTTTAGCTGATCACTAAAATAAATGTCTTCCATAAGGTTTGCCCTCATAAAGATATTTTCTTATAATATTTTATTTTATATTAACTTAAATAATATGGTCTTTAACACCAAAATTATTTCAAATAATGTTATGGTTTTGCTAAGTCAGTTTATGTAATTTCTGTACATGTTAGGATTGAGTTGGAAAATATTTATGATAAAAGTTTTACAAATATTAAAAAGGTAAAATCAAAAATCTTTGATTAAGTGATCATGAGTGGAAATCATTATCATAATTTGTTTTTGAAATCGCCTTCACAGTACTTTATAAAGGGTGTATAATTGTTTATCGTATGTTTCAACTTTAAATAGATACATTATCAACATTTATTTATAAAGTGTCTAACAAGCTTCTTGTGTAATGATATCCAAATAATTAAAAGTTCAATTTATTAAATGTTTATTCTGAGGATTATTTGATATAACTTGAAGCTATTCAGATAATCATATATAACATGAAATACTATTTCATAACCTTAATTTTTTTTTAAGTCATTACTCATGGAGGGAAGGTGGGGAGTGCCCTCTCACCAGTACTATTTGTAATGGTAATGGAAATGGTCATGAACAAAGTGGAAAGAGTGAATTACATTATGTTTGCTGAGAACTTGATGGTGTGGAGGGATAAGGAAGAGGAATTACAGGAACAACTACACGACTAGAATGAGGAAGTATGGAGTATAGCTGAGAAAAGTATAGAACATAAAATAGCTTGGAAGCATGATTGAGGTGAAAGGTGGAAATAAAGAGGGTCTAATGAGAAAAGGACAACAGAGAAAGTTATTCTATAGGTGTTGTAAGGATACTGATTTGGACCCCTCTCATATATTAAAAAAGTTATGGATGAAGTGCATTTTTCTTTAAAGTATTGTATGTAAAATATCCTTTCACTACTTCATCTATGGAGAATCACGCGCTTTTCAGAAAGAACGTCAAAGGATTGCACAATTAAAACTTATTTTTTCTTTCAAAAGTCAACTCCGCGGTATTTACCAATAAAGCAAGTAACGCTAGCTCCCTCTACCCAATATGAAGCTAGCCTTCATAACACCTGTCGCCAGGGCTCTTTCCATTTGTTGGTTCTGACACTGGTCACGAGTGGTCCAAGGGGCAAAGGGTAGATCATACAAATTAAGAGTGCCGGTAGCCTAAATATAGCAGTAGCAGTAATTTACAGTGCCACTAACTGAAATCTGTAGTTCAACTATGCTGTATCATATAAACTTATATCTTCAGTGCCGAAGATAAAATAACTTTAATAAAGTGTGTGCAACATTAAAGGTCTTATTTATTCAGTTAACATATCACACATAATTCCGTACCAATATAATTGGCGCTCAATCATGGCGCTATAAATACCAATTATATCATCAAAATACCATACCTCTTTAATTAGTGCTTGATCACGGGCAATTATCAGCTGATTAAACGGTATCGCTTCAATCGGCGCCCATCACTGACTTGTGACGTTTTAATCGATGCTCATCGCCGACCAGTATCATATCAGTGTGTAATAGACCTACTATGGAGAAGATAAGTGTCCTTAAAGTGTAAGGAAGTGTTGTACTTTATATCCGTTTTCGCATGAACATTGAATGTAAGAGAGACTAGGAAAGTGGAGGACATGGGAATAAAGCTTATGAGGAGCATGTTATATGTCATGGGGAGAAACAAAATTATGAATGATTCTATCCAGGAAAAATTGGGAGTAGAGGGAGTACATGAGATAGTAGAGAAAGCAAGACTGAGACGGTATGAGAATGTAATGAGGACGGAACAAGATAGTATGCCATAGAAAATGTTGGAAATGAAGTATATAGGAAAAGACCACAAGGGAAGCCAAGAAAGAGATGAGAGGAGCAGATAGAAGAGAGTGCAAGTGAGAGAAGAATGGAAGCCATTAAAGGAGGAATAATGTTGGAAGGATAGAAAAAGATGGAGGCATTTTACTAAACTGAACCGGCTACAGGCTGAAAACAGTTGATGATGATAATTAGTAATATCTTCATTTGACTTGGTTTGCCTTTTTAATGCCTTGCCATTAATTTTGTTTTGCCTACAGCTGTAAAAGTATACTTAACAATTATTATGTTTGATATCAGTTAGTAGGGTGTTTTGGATATCATTGAATATGAAAAACAAGGAAGTAGAAAAAATTCTTATGTTGTGAGCATAAATCAAATGACAATTAACTTCAATGATTGTTGACTGTTCAGTATTTTCACCATTCAGAACAAAAAAATGTGTCACCAACATCAATATTATGTCACAACACCTGAAGGATGGGTCACCAATCTGTCGATTGCAAGCTACTGGTAGCTTGAAGTAACATTTTCGATAGTACACTCAAAAAAATATTTGCACTTTCCAAATAACCTTGGTGTTGAAAAGTTTTAACTCAAGTTTAGGATATTTGGCCTCTTTTCCCGAAGGAAATTGCCAAATACTGGTTTGTGTTGAACTCCAAGTAGAGGTGTTTCCCTACTCTACCAACCATTGCGAGTCATTATTTTCGGCCAAAAGTGCTAAAAAACAAATATAAAAGCAGGCTTACAGATTAAAATTTTTAAAACTGCAATATAAATTGGAGTTAAGTTATTCACCACAATTTAGAAAACTGTTGATGAAAATTAATGCCATTCTTATCAGTAAGCTACAGTGCTTAGAAAGTATATATTTAACTATAATTTTGTTTAAAAAACAAATATATTTTGTGTTTTCTAGCACTAAAAGATGCATCTTATAACAAAATATACGAACCTTTTTAAATTATTTCCATTAAAATTGCCAAGTCCAAGCCACAGAGCCTACCTGTTACAATGATAGTAAATGTGTGAGGTGACACTGCAAACTTTTAATCAGAGAAGCTCATGAAACAATTTAACGAATTATAAGTAGCCACTAGACTCAATGAGTTTGGCAACCCCTGACCTAAAGCTTTATTTTGTAAATATAAATTTACATAATTTATGTATAGAATGGTGAAAATTTTTAAAATTTGAATTTCTCTTATATTTGATTTTCTAGCGAGGCACTTTTTAAAGGATCTAAAGTGTCTTTGGCAATCTCACTATGAGGACATATGGCAATTTTATATTGATAATGTCTCAATATGATTGTTGAATAATTTAAATGTTACAACTTTATAATATAATGTAACCGCCATCTTCTCTTAAATGTGAAATATAATAATGGAAATTGATAAAGAAAAAAGAAAAATAAACTAATAAGTGCAAATTGCAAATTTGAGTTTATTTTTTATTTTGTCTTTAAACTAATCAATTTCTATTATTATAAAATAATTTAGCCATTGGGAATTTTCATTTTAAAAATTTTAAATGTGTTAACTTTAAGTCTGTCATCATTCATTAAGGTACATTATTATATGTATAATTAAATAGATGAAGTGAAGAAAATATTTTCTCTAGACCTTGCAACAGATTGTAAAGGTTTTGGAAATGAGATCATGTGGACATGACTTCATTTCAACCGATATATTTTGATCATGATGACTTGTATACCTGAGCCCACTTTTAATCAAATTTTCAAAGACTAACACTTTTGTTTGCTATCAAAGGTAAATTTATTATTAAATAACCTTGTAAATAATGTGGATTTAAATAAGTCCTACAAAAATAAATACATTGTTTGAAATAAAGTGCATTAATCATGTCATTAAATAAATATGATATAACTAGAAAATTAAGTACAAATAAAAGTAAAAAACACAAACTCGTATGTCATGTAGCATTGAAATATATGTGTGTTTATAAGTATATGTTAATGTTAGTTGTAAAAAATGAACCGTTAGGCATTAATTGTAAAAACAAAGCATGATTAAAAGTAAAAACACACACATGGCATGTGACATTGGAATATTGAAGTGTTTCTAAGTATGTGTTAATGTTAGTTGTAAAAAATGAAGAACAATTAAAAGTAAAAACACATATGTAATGTGACATTGAAATATTGATGTGTTTGTAAAGTGTGTTGTGTTGTTTTTTTTACTTTTACAATAGGTCTCTGCTAATACGGCGGATCAGGTTCTAGAGTCCTGCTATAAGATGGAACATGGCCTATTTTTAACTTTCAGATGCAAATAAAATCCTAATAAATGTTTACACTATAATGTATAAAATGCACAAATAAACACAATCGGATGAAAACTATTGAATGTTTATTCAATAATTTTCATCATTCGATAATCGATAGTTAAACTCATTTGATAGTGCCCATTACATCTGTAAACAGACAGAATTACCTACCAACAAAAATGACGGTCAAAGCCACTCACTGCATGTGTAGTGCCAAAAAACTCCGGAAGAATGAGACAGTAGCTGCACATACTGAACCTGTATCTGATTAAAAACCACTGTATTAGCGGAACGCCGTAAAGCAGGGTCCTCCTGTAATTGTTCTTCATTTTTTACAATTACATCATGTATATTAATGACTTATAAAACAATTACTTAGCAGTCAATAGTGGATTTTTCAATTCTCTTAAAAGTAAGTTACTTAAAGTGGGTTCATCAATGCCAGTATTTAATCCTTAAAATACATAATCAAAGTCCATGACCCTTAGAGCCCACCATGTGACTCAGGTATGTAATACAGTTCGAACCAGGCATATACCATTGCAGTGTGGTTTTTCCTAATATCATTAGAAAACAGTGGGATTGAAACCAATGATACTATTTCTATTTATCTCAATTTTGCTATTGTCCAATGAATGCAGAAAATCTCACCATAGGGCTATTTTCTGGTTCAAGCATACCCTTATATATAAATCCTGGTTAATTGGTTGTTAGATGGGCTTTTAACTGGTGCATTTGGAGCTGTCATATAGTTGAATGATTTCAACTTTAATTATAACTAGAGGGCTAATTATCATAATTTTTACTGTCAGACAAAGCTGACACGATGTAAATACAAGAAATAATTTTTCAAGTACTTCACACCAGTGTAGTTAGTTAACGATTACTATTAGGGATAACTGAGGCTATGTGGTAAAGAACACTAGGCTAAATCATGGTTTAAATTAGGAGGGATAGCCAGCACACTTACCTTGGTGATACTGGAGTAGAAATTGTTTAGATAATAACACTAAAAAACATAAACACATTGTTAAGTACAAGCTTTCACTGTCACAGATGGCTTCATCAGGTCAGGAGAGTAGACTGATGCTTTTGGTTCAACCAACCAACCAAAAGCATCAGTCTACTCTCCTGATCTGATGAAGCTGTCTGTGACAGTGAAAGCTTGTACTTAACAATGTGTTTATGTTTTTTAGTGTTATATCTAAACAATTTCTACTCCAAGTATCACCAAGGTAAGTGTGCTGGCTATCCCTCCTAATTTAAACCATATTAGGGATAACTGTATTAATTGCAAATGAAATACTTTTCTTGAATTCATTTTTCTGAATATTTTTCCATAGTATGTTATCCCTTATTTTTGAAGCAGGTGGGCTGCCCAGGAGGAAAAGGATACAAATGGGGCAAGTTGCTCCTAGATACCCATATAGCAGGGGCCTCCACAACACACGTGCATAAAATACACTTTTTTTCTACGTATTTTCCGAACTTACATATTTTTTCTATATATACAGTTAAAATAGTATGATAATAAAAATAATTAGAGTACAGAAATTAAGGCAATTATTTTCTGTGTAAGGGGTTCCTTTAAATTCCATCTGGGTGGCCCTGTAAGTAGGAACAATATTGTATCCCTCTAGGAATTGAAGTGTTTAATCCTTTATAATGCCCCTTTGTTAATACTACAACCCTTTCAACTTCACTTGATTAATATCAATATAATTTGCTCATAAAATATTTCAGAAGATTTTAGGCTAGCAAGAATCAATAATTAATATTTCTAAACCTATAAGCTTTGTTAAAATAGAATAAAAAGTTAATATAGGTCAGATTACTGAAATGGTTCTGTAATATCAATAATATGTAGACAGTTATTGTGATTTATGTTGATACCTAATTATGTTTTTCTAGTCCATATACTATACACAAATCATTTTGATTAAAAGTGATTGACAACTAATAACATTTATTTAATTGCAAATATTCATTAATGATTAATGGAAAATAAGTGTTTTATGTGTTTAATTCTACTTTCTTTGATATGGTATTTATTTATTTTTGTTAGTAATTTATAGAGAGCTGAACTTTTCAATAAAAGTGAAAATTAGAGTTTTCAATATAATAACTTAAGAGTGGATTTAACAACTTAAATCCCCCTAGATCCACTTTATGGACTTAATCTATTATTTTTGATGCTTATACTGTCACAAGTTTATTGGTTTATTTAGTTATTTATTTTCTAATATTAATTTTAACACATTCACATATAATTAATACATTTTAAAAAAGGGGTGTGCAAAGGCAACTTTTTAAATGCAAAGCGAATCTTGAAACTTGCGAAGAAAAGTCAAAGCTACCTAGGATTTTTGTTGTCACTTAACGCTACTTTTAATTTTTATGTACATTGTGGAGTTTATAGTATTATTTTGCAAACTTTACATATGCATGTCTTTTTATCTGCATTTCTCTGATAATAATTATAAGTTAAATTCCGTTTTTGTTTCCTACTTTCAATACCAGCCATTTTGAATAATAAAGAAATTGTGAAGAAGCTCTTGACACTTTAACTGCATTTAAGTATTAAACAATTGAGGCATGTATATTTTTATATAGCCAAGTATGCAATAAAACTGTAGTAAAATAAAGTTCTAAAGGTGCTTAATGACAGTGGGTAGTTTGCAAATAAAGCCATTAAGAAGGGTTTGGAGGGCTTTGTCTCTTCAACTAGAGGGAACCTCTAAAATATTTTCATAAGTGGGATGTTTCTAGAAGTTATTTAGAGGTTTTATAATAATAATAATAATAATAATAATAATAATAATAATAATAATGGGTTTGAGGGATACTATTCCCCAACTTAGTTTTATTTTAATTGGTTGACTTTAAATGCTATTTTAGAGGTTTTTTATGGCTGTGTTTGTAATGAGTTTTTTTCCTGTCGCTGAGACTTTTTTTTAATTGACTACATTTAAAAGCTATTCAGAGTTTTTAAATTATAATTGTGGTTCAGTGTGTTCTTCTCCCACCCAACCAAAAAAATAATATTATTTTGAATTTGTTGTATGTTACACATCTTGCTGCTCATTCTGACAAGCCAAAACTTACACTTAATCAAGGACACAGAAACTGGAGGGTGTTAAACAACCGGGCGAAGACACCTTGAAACATAATATATGTAGTTAAATGAACATAAATGTTAAATATACACACATAAACTATATTTCCTTTCACAAATCACAGAGGATGGAAAAATATAATCTTTTAAAAGAATTAAAATTGAGTTATTAAAGAAAATATGAGAACATTTTTTTTAACTGCTTTAAAGCAAATCTGTGCCAATAGACCTTTCAAATAAAAAAATATATGTATTCGTACTTAAATGTTTACATTCTTAATTGAAAAGTATACTCTCGATTTACCAGGTGTGGTTAAACTAGTTTGTGACTTAAACGTGGATACATTTTCCCAAATTTGTTACGGTACATGTACAAAATGTATGTCATTGTCTGAAGGTGTTATACATATAATGGCCAGCCAGTGCCCATGCTTAGTGGATTATCAAAGAAAGAGAGAGAGAGACATTTTCAGAGCGGAAGCAGTCTAGCAATGTCAAATTATATAACACTAAAGCCGAGATCATCGAGAAATAAAGAGTTTTATTGTTTATCTTGGGGCAGTAAAATTAGTCACAGCACCGCATTGATGGCCTTGGATTCTGTATTTACATACATGAAGCAGCATGTCTACTCTACAAACACACAAACAGATGTAATGGTGACTGCATTAAACTCTCAGGGAAAAATGAAAGAATGAAAACCTAAAAAGATTACAGACTTTTTTTTTTTTTACCATCCATGTCTTCTCTCACTTCCATTACCCCAGAAAATTGCGAGTCTACTGAATTTTGATATAGGGAACTACTTTTGGGCTACAATTCATAGTTATTTGGTGAGTGAAACAAATTCAGAGGTGAAAGATGCAGCCATGTATAAATTCTATTTTAGATATTTCTAGTCTGAAATTTAACAAGGCAGTGTGGAGCGTGTGTGATCAAAGATTTAGAGCAGAAATGTCCAACCTTTCCCCGGCTGAAGGCACACATGTTCTTGGGGAATTGGTCGGGGCCATACATGAGCTTTATAATATGTATTCCCAAATATAGTAAATACATCCATTCATCCATACATACATACATTCATTTCACAAGTAATATTATATCTACGATTCTGGATACAACATTAGAGTTAGTGAGCATTTACTTCAGCTCCAAGAGCCTAATTTGTTGTTTGTTTCTGCAATTTGAAATAGTTCACTTTAAGCTGGTAGGTCACACAGAAGACATTCGTTTTCATTCATCTCTTAGTTTTAGGCACAACCCCCCCTTGGATATTCGTGTTCAATTTCAAGCATCACTTTGAAAGTTTATTCCATGTATGAATGTTATCTTTGTGCTAGTAGGGTTTATAAATATAATAAATGCTGGATTAAAACCATTCCATATTTATTTATTTTTAATGCTAGAACTTGTTGCTTACAAACCATATTTTATTTTCATAAACCCAAAATATAAAGAGTCAAAGATAAGTTAAAAAAAGATTTTGTCATTCAGTTACCATTACATAATATTATCTGTGAGTTAACTGTCAAGGGGATTTTTAAGAACTTTTTAACATTAGTTTTGTTGACTAAACTGTATCCTTAAGAACATGCTGTGCAGTTTATAATTATAAATAGGGCTATTGTTGGAATTACACAGTTCTCAGCAATTTTGCTATACAAAAAAATGGTATGACCTGGTCTTTTAAGTATGTTTAAATCTAAATACATAAAGCCATTTTTGAGGAAAAAGAAGTGCTAAACATTGATTTTAAACTATTTTTTTTTTGTTATTAGGATGTAATCCTCAATTTTCTACAGCAATGGTACTGATATAAATCCAACTTTGTCTGTGAAGATGTTGGATAGAAGCCATTTTATTTACTTCTTAGTTTAAACTGAGGAGAATTCTTGTCACAAACAAGAGCATAAGACACAAAGCCAAAAGTAATGGGATCAAAATTGAAGAAAGGAAATTAGGAATATACTTGCCTACTTACTTTATGGGATTAGGAACTCGAAAGTTCATTGCCTCACTTACAAAAGTAAGTCATCCATCCCTATCTTGAGCTACTTCTTTCCAGTTCACCTCATTACACCCTATCTCTTTCAGGTCCATTGTAATGTTATTCTTCCATTCGGGTTGCATGTCCTACCCACCATAATCTAAGAGATTTGACTATCATAATAATGTCTTTTGAGCAGTACAGTTTATGTAGCTCATCATTATTTAACCTCTTCCACTACCCAGTAAGGAATATACACATTATAAAATTAATATACTGATTGATTGTTGTTGGGCGGGAGTCTCCAAACTTTTTGCTGTGCGGGCCACATAATATATTTTACATGTTTCTGCGGGCCAATGTAACGTTCACCTGTTCTTCGGGTAGCGTTATTTTTGACCTGAATGCCTTGACATGTGCAAATAGATCATTAATATAATTTGTTTCAACATGCAAATTTAGATCCAAGTCATAATATGGCCAGTCACGTCTGTAAAAAAGGGCACATTCCAAGACCAGTTAATGTTTGATAAAAGTGATTGACGTTGATTCTTTTCTGTGAGATATGAATCAATGTATTTGTAATAAATTATATTTATAGTAATTATTAGTCAATATAATTTTTTTTGTTAATTAGGTAACAACTTTTGGGACTTTACTTTTATAACCCTCTGCCAGGAGACTTGGAACTACCTAAAAATCGTCACAGTCAAGCCGTTCTGTTTTAGGTGTAAGGAATGGCACCTGCGATTGAATATGAGGGTTTGCAATTCCAACAGTACTCTGGCTTGATATCATGGGGGGAAGCACACATGCGGACAGAAACTGGACTTGTCATATAAACTGCGTGTTTAAGAAATAACAAAGAGAAACTATTTTTCTTTATAAAATCTTTAAACGGGCCGAATGTGGCCCGCGGGCCGTAGTTTGGAGACCCCTGTTCTTGGGGAATAATCTTTCTATGCATATAAATTGTAAAATAGTAACAAAGGAACACAAAATCACAAAAGTGTTGACCACTAGTCAACAAGCACCAATAACAGGCTATCATTGAGAAACTACATCATGAGAATACAAAATTGAATGAAGGGGTGGTTAAAATGTATTTAAATAAAAAGTTGTTTAACAATAATTACTAAGAAATAGGTTAATTGTTTGTTTGTTGGTTGGTTGATTTTTAGCAATGCGTTTTACTACCTGTTTAGAATATATGCATATGCGCTAATGATGCTAATGTGTTTGGATGAGGAAGGTTGTATTTAAAGACAAGGTACCTGCATTTGTGTGGATGTAGAGTGGAAACCCATTTTGGAAAAACCACCCTCAATATACCCGACCGAGATTCTAACCTCCATCTGCTTTTCATCAGCAGAAAATAATAATTTAAAGATAAAAATACCCTAATGGTTTTTGTGATATCCTAAACACATGGCAATGTTTTCATTATTATCCATTATAATAACATGTACTGAAATAACTGTAGTAACTGTAAAATAGTCTGCAAATAAACTAACACGATCACTAGCACATGCATTAACATGACCATTATTTTCATCCTTGATATGGGATTAGTCATTGATTTTAAAAAAATCACTACAAAATATGGTTTGTGAAATTTATAATTTGGAAATTTGATTTTTTTAATTATGAATACATCTAAAATACATTAAATTAAAACCTCTTGAACTTTTTCAAAACAATCATCACTGAAAATTGTTGACTACTATAACTTGCTTACAAGTGTTAATGATTGCTACTCTTTTTGCTCATAGTTTCCCTGAAAGTTGGTTATTCATGCGGTAATAATTGTCTTTTATTGAATTCAACATTAATTTAAATACTATGACATCACTTGTAAGTGCATGGTCTAAATGTAAATTAAGATGAGATGTTTCTTAAAGGGCTATATAATCTTGGAATTTTTGTTTTGTTTTTTATGATAGAAATCAATTTCAGGAAATCTAGAATTAGTTTTGCTTATTCAGCAACCAAGAGGGCTTAACTTCCATATAGTGTTTGTATGTATCCATAGTGTCTTAACCTGTTGGCTATAATATGGCAACTCTGAATTTAATATTATATAATGTCTTTCATTTCATATATTAACTATGGTTGTGATAGTTTTAACTTTTGAGTATATTTGTGAATAATTAATATAGGCCTAATAATTATTATAAATAAGCTTGTTATTATTTATGAACAATGAACATGTTTTATTTAAAAAGTTTACCTTTAGAATTAAATTATATTATAAAATAGTATTCAATTTAAATTTAAATGTTAAAGCTTAAAAACTTAAAAAAGTAATCAGAGATATAATTTACTGTTCTCACTTTTTTAAATTAATGTTTTATCAAAACTTCAGAAAAGTGATTTGTTATATTTTACCAATAAACTGATGGTATGATAAACCTGTTAAGTCAAACTAGAGTATTATTTTAAAACAAACCAACTAACTATGTTTAATTAGCCTTTTTAGTGAAACTAAAATTGTATACGTATTCTTCATAATTTTTAAACCAAGGAGTAGTTTAAAATCTAACTTTGTACCAAGGATTATAAAGAGAGATATATACTACCATTCATGTTTGGTTTATAAAAATTACTATGCAAATATTTTACTATTAATTTTAGTTTAAACATATTTCTTTGGTTGAAAAATTAAAAAGAGGCGTTTTCATAATTTGCACTTGACAAACTACTTGATTGTGAATATGCATTATTATTATTCATATTGTTTGGCTAGCATTAGAAATAAAACACTTTATGGTAAACTTAATCTTTTTACTATTGTATTTTTTATTTATCGTGTTCTAAGAACTGAAGTTATTTCCAATCATTTCACGATCTAATAAGCGACTTCCACATATCTACCATTTTTGTTTTTGGAAAAATAACTTAGCAATGTTTGGAAATTAGCCTAATATTAATATTTAAACACTGTAGAGTAAACTCTGTGCATTATCTACATATTTGTGGTTTTGCATTTCTTTATTTTCTTATCAACACACAAAATTAATCATTTTAAGTCCAACTATATAATGTTTAATTTTACCTCTCTTGCCATTATCACTCAACGTTTTCTCCACTGCGGGTCCTCTGGCATGTCCTCTTCAATTCCTGTCAATCTTTCCGAACTTCTCCCTCAGCCACGAGTCTCCACCTCTCTTTTATATAACCCAATAGGATAGTCAGACAGAGTTTTTTTATTTCTTTTTACATAAATTCCTTGAAAGTGTAAGACAAATGGATATATTAACACTCACCCAACAAAATTCTTCATAGAAGATACAGTGGGTACTTTTATTTTAAGTCTTGTATTGCTACATGTTAGGACTAACCGCATTTTCACTGACTGTAGTAAAGATAAAGAGCAGAATTTACAGAAAATGCATTTGCATTTGTGTGGAGGAGGAAGAAGGGGAAATTATTCATGAAAAACAATCCTCATTATACTCAACCAATCATTGACAATCCAGTGGGAAAGCGTTACACAAGATCATATGACCATATAACATGTAAATTATCTACCTCTTTAGTCTTGGGGTAAAGGTCTAGGCTCAGGATCCAATGTTCGAAGGTTCAAACCCAGCTAGGGTTCACAGATTTTTCTTTACCAATAAAAATCCAAATTACAACTTCCTTCAGAGGGAAAGTAAAGCTGTCTGTCCCATGTAGATTGTTTGATGTAAAAGAACTCTGGGAGGTATGTGAAAATAACTTTCCCGGCAAAATTGGTAGGCCCTTTCACTCTCGCTCATAGAAAATTCTCGTCTGCTGATATAATCTGTCAATTCAGAAAGTGCACATTTAACATCTCAAATAAATAATAAATAAAAAAATTTGGTAGATCATATTCATCTCAGATACAAAAAAAGTAATAACTGATATTTAAAAGCAATACCTTATTTTCCATTTTTTAACTTTTAAAAATTATATTCTGGGAATAAATATTTTAAGTACAATTCTATTGATATTTTGAACTTTAGATTTAACATTTTGTTGCATAAATCTATGAAATTATTTAAATCAACCAATACTTAATTACAGAGGGAGGGGGTTCCAAACCTGTTCTATAAGCACCTATTATATGATATAATTTTGTATCCCTCAATGTGTCTGCTAGAAGCTAATTGGAGTCTTATAAAATTCATAACAAACTTAAATTATGTTGAAAAAATAATTTAATTCCTTCAAGAGGGATTCAGTTGTTTTTTGGGTATGATAATTTAAGGGGTGAGCTTTAGGGATAATACAATACCAAGATAATTTGAGCCTTAAACATATTTTTGTCGTTGTTACAGTAAGTTTTGAAATTTAAAATGATTCCTATAAAGTCACATATATCACTATATAATAACATTTAGGATTTGTAAGTAAATGTATTTGGTTGATTCCCAAGAGAGTTTCTAGACGACAATAAATAATTATTATTGCCACCCAGAAACTGCTCTTTGTTCCGGTCTTGCTACCGTGTGATAAACATAACATGAAGATAATTTATCCAAAGAGAAACTAATAGATCAATAAATTAAGTCAAATAAAACAAGTTCTATAACATTTCTAAAAAATGATTGAGATTGTTAAGTAGTAAAGTTCTGAAATTAATGAGCATAAAAACAAGAAAAAAATATAAATCTCTGCAAAACATTATTGAAGTAGTAACAGATTAAAGAATTAGCTTAGCTGATAAGCAATGAAAAGTGTAAATTAGCAAATTGACTAGATTACAGTTATTAATATTATAACTTAAAACTCTAAAAAAATTGAATACTTGAGATAAAGATTATAGGTTTTATGAAGGTTATGACTTAACAAAAGAAAAAATAAATGATTACGCCAACAATAATGAACTAATTAGTTGAATAATTAATTACACTAGTAAATAGTTTGAAAATATATTGACAAGGAAAACATGTTCTGTAATGTAAGATATTTAAAAAGTGACAATAGAAAGGTTAAAATAGGTGACTAGGTTATTATTCTTGATACTTAACACATGTAAAAAAAGAATTAACAATATAAAATCAACATAAAACATAATAAAATGAAAGTTAAGATGTAACAAGCAACATATTTCACAAACTTAGTAAATGAGTGTAAAGGATTTAATGTTAAAGACTTGTTATTCGAGTCAAATGGTTTTTAAAATTTGCTTGTGTTAACTAATGAGACAAGATTAATTGGAGATTAAAGGGAAATCAACAGATGTGTCATCAAGGTTATGCTTAAATAAGTTATGATATGTTATAAATACAAGATAATAATATAAATAAGTAATTGATTGCTATGAAATAAGTGTAACCAAAAAGGCAAACATTTTTGACGTTTTGATAAGTTTGAATCAAAGTAACTTTCCTTATTTGTGTAGTTTTAATTCCTCTCCTTATATAATTTGTTGCTACTCTTGGCTGGGTGACAACATGTTTCAGTGATTACATCCTCATCAGGTCTGAGACAAACCAATGCAAAAATATTAAACATTTAAGTTATGATAAAGTAACAAACTAAACAAATTCTGATAACAAACTAGCAATGTGAGGATACACAAAGACATTAACCAAAAGCTGACGTTAAAAAGGTAATCAAGTTGTAAAAATAAAATGAAAGAATAAAAATTTAAAAATATATAAAATTAATAACTAGGAAAAACACCCATACTATCAAGCTTACCTTCAGATTGGGATTAAGATGTTCACTTTTCATTGCTTATCAGCTAATAATTTAATCTGCTTCTACTTAAATAATGTTTTGCAGAGATTTATATTATTTCCTTGTTTTATGCTAATTTATTTCAGAAACTTACTACTTTTCAATGATTATTTTTTTATAAATATTATTGTACCAGTTTTATTTGACTATTGTTCAATTGACCAAAGAAGTTATACCATTTAATCTAATTAGCTGTTCCATCCAAGTATGTTCCTTATATTAATTTTAATTGTAGTAAGGATAAATATGAATTTATAATATAACCAAACTTGTTGAAATAACAAAAATTATTAATAAAAGTACTCTCTCTCTTTTTGTTTCGTGGTTGTGGCAAGAAGAGAGATCATATTGCATGAAATAATAAATTAAAAGGTATTACATTCATACTTGTATCTTCCAACTGGCCACCAAAATAGATCTAAAAAAAATTATAAATTAGACAAAGATCCACACAAAGAGTATTAGTTTCAAAATAAAACATTTTTATTTTGTAAACACTTGCACATTAACTTAACCAAAACAGTTAATATGATGTAATTTGTTTGGTTTGATCCGCCATCTTAATTAATGAATAGAAGGCAGCCTTTTAGAAGAGCTCCCTTGTAAAGCATTTTTAAGTATTAAAAAAAGAAACATTCAAAAGATAATTTTAAGTTTGTATTTCAAGAATATAAAAACATTTGAAAGAGAGAAATTACTAAAAACAAATAATTGTTTGTTGTGAAGTTTTGATTGCTAAATATGACACCAAATCAACACATGGTCTTGCAGGTCATATGTTTTGGTGAATGGATACACAAGAGTGTAGCATGTCAATCAGACAGATTGGACAGCTACAATTAAACATCAATATTTTAATAATTTATGAAAGGAAAGAAACAATATTAACATATTTAATTGAATCTACCTCGAAGTTTGTTTTCTCTGACTAGATGCAGTCTAATAAAATTACGTATCTCCCTACATTCAAACACGTAGTTGTTAAAAATATTGTCTTCTGATAAATACTGTAGCAGTTATCAAAGAAGAAGATTAACATTATCATATTTATGAATAAAATATGTTAACACATGCCCTTTGCCATTGGATGATGTTGGATTAATTTACATATGCTTGCCATGTTGTCGACAAGAAAATATAATAAAGTACATCTATATTACAAATTCTCATAAAAATATTAACTGATCCTAAATAATATAATCATACCAGAGATATTTCAACAAAAGATGCCTTAGTATCTACTCACCATTTCAAGATGTTCTTCGATTGATTTGCCATATGGTAGAAGAAGAAATTATTCAATGATGGGCGTCACACACACTATCATAACTACATCTGATGGAGTAAAGAAATGTATACTCCATTCGACACACTGACCAACTGCTCAACAGAGACTGGCGGCGATTCAAGGAAACATTTTTACCCTCCAAGCGTCGGTCTCTGATTGCCTCCGCCTTCATCCATATTTCTCCTTTCTATATTCCTGTGTTTATCACCCTTTCTGCTTTGTTCCGTTCGTATCAGATTGGGGACTATATAAAGGCCCACGTCCGGGTTCACAATTTAGCCAATTTACTGCAACCCAGTGTTGAAGGAAGAACTCTTGTATCGTCACGAATCAAAGAACACGACGACCATGAAGTTTGAGGCATCGGATACACCGCCACCATGGACAGGATGACGCACTTCGATGACGACTATGAAATTTGGGCCGTCGGATACACCACCGCCATGGATAGGACCACGGACTTCGATCAATTAAGTATCATGAAATAATCATAGAGTCCTTATGACTTAAAATCTATTTTTTGTTGTAAAAGATAGGCAATGTCTATTTGCACCTTTTTAGTTTTTTGTATATTGTCGGAGACGATTTTCATTTGTGTTGATAGAATGTCGAATTGACAGTTAACCAACTTCAAGTCTTGTTGACTTCCAAATTTAAAGGTTTATTTTATTGATTAAATATTGTGTCCCCCAGAATGCGGGACAAGTCTCATTATTACTAGTTTCAAGTATTGTACATCAGTCCTAGAGACTATGTTGCTCTGTATATTTACCATACAGTCTTTGCGTTACAAACCTTTGGCTTGGAGTACAGTAATGTCTTAGTTAGAGACTTGCTAAACTTCCACAAGTTCCTTTAGTCTATTTTGACCCAATGTTTCTCATGACGCCGTGAACGTCATGTACACCGATTTAATTTTTGGATGGCTACAACCAGGTTGTCTGTATTGTATTTCATATCTCAGTTGAGTTGATGGAAAACTTTATTTTGTGTTGGTTAAGCAGTCACGCTTCTCATGTGGTTTTAACTTCGGTGTGCAAACCAGGAAACTGCTATAGAGCCATAGTTGGGTCCGCGCAAATAATACCCTTTTTTTCTTTGATTGGTTTTTGGGGTCGTATTGGGTTAGTGTTGTTCTTAGTGTAATTGCAATTAGATTTGTTTGTACTATTGAATGTTTTGGCAGTACCGAAAGGGAAAGAGACCAGCCATGGTACTATTTTGTTGACACCTGTTTGTTAGCCATCGACCACTGTAGTCAAGGAACCTTTCTATTGT
>CABEEJ010003348.1:0-84560 GCA_901482245.1 Timema douglasi
TTATTCTAAAAAATTGCATAAGTTAATAAATAAATAAAAAAAATAGTTTTATTTTAGCGCCAATTGTCCTGGCACCCAGTTGGCCGCGCCTGGTTGGCGGCGCCCAGTTGTCCTAGACCGCAGGGATGAGGAGGGAAGCATTTTATAGGCAATATACCCGCATTATCATAGAAGGAAATTGAGGGAAAACGACCCTCGGTAGAACCAACCGAGATTCAAACCTTTATCTCCCCTTAATCAGCAGGCCAGTGTGACACGAAAAAGACCCCTTAGTCCATTAGGCCACTGAAGTTGGTTTGTATCCCAGTTAAATCAACCATTATATATTTCTACAATGACTCAAAAGCAAGACGTTGTGGTCAAATGATCAGGTGAACCAACCTCTGAAACAGCAAATCCAGAACCCCAGCCTGGTGATCACATGTCCTAAGGCATCATTTTCGAGATAGGTTGGATTGTTGATAACAGGGAGGTAAAGGTTTGAGTCTCAGTTGAGTGCCCTTGGGACTTTTTTTCAAACGTCATTCAGGTAAATGCGGATGTCCTTTTTAAAAGCAACCTTTCTCACCCCTAGCCCTTAGATTAAGCCATTATTTTTTTATTCTTGTTTTTTCTCCACGTCTTACTTCCCGTCCGGGTTATCTGAGTATAATTTAGAATAAATGTACTTGCAGTTGCATTGAAGAAGAGCGGCACACCTGTTTAGAAAACCAACTCTCACTACAACCCGCCGGGATTCGAAACCCAAACTTACAATCACCAATAAACTATATGTTTAGTCTCTGTGGTAGCCGACTATTGTGAGCCATTAGTAATAATTGGGTTTAAAATATTAAAAACAAATCTTAAACTACGCTATAGAACAAGGTTAAATAATTGTTTGGATTTAAAAAAAACTATCAGACGTTTCCCAATTGACAAGCCCTTCATGAGCGGCGTGTGACTACTCACAACTTAGAATATCAAGAACGAAAAACCAACCATTAAAAATATAAATGGTACTTAGCACCCCTGTCTTAATAAAGAGTCAGTTAATAAAAACTCATAAGATTTTTAAAATGAAACCATATAAATTGTTGCAGAATATTCCACCACAAAGAATTAAAAATAATACACACATTTACAGAAACATTGAGAAAAGAGGAAAATTTCTGTCCATCAAAGAGCATAAGCTTTAATTTTAAATAATTGTCAAAGAGCTTATAGCTCAGAACTTATTGGTTTCATAAAAATACATTCCAAATAAAATACTCTACTCATGAATAGTTCTCCAACTTTACAATGACACGTTATTTCGTATCTCTAATAGTTGTGGGGATATGATCATGATCAAAACTGTACGTTTCTGCTTGTGCAAAGTACCCTTAAATCTGTTTTCATGCCAAAATGAGAATTTACATTTTGTTTGTAATGTTAAAAAAATACCTGGATAAAAAAAGTAATCAAAATCGTTATATTGGATTTAAAGAAAATCTAGTATTTTTCTTTTTTGCCTTCGGTAAACTACCCTTAAATTTAGAGTTTGATAATTACAAAAAACCTTCGGGGAGACCCTATGAAAACCCTAGATACCACGAAAACAATTTTTTTCTGTTTCAGGGGGTCATGGACAGTCAACATTTTTCAAAATTTCTAGTTTGATTATTTTTACGATGACAATACTTTTATCTGCGTGGGGTCAAGAAACAGTTTAAATTAAAATAAAAAAACGCTTTTATATCGATCGGTCAGAGCACCTAGTTCGAAATAAACTCGGTAGAAATGTCACTGATTCAGGGTTGTCGAAGAAGTAGTGATGTGATTTATTTTTTTATTAGATTTGTTGCTCGCTGGAGCTGACGAGAAATAAAAATTCGATAGAACGGTAAAGTTATTTCGGAAGCTACGTAGTGTATCGGGACTTGAAGGTAAAATATTAGCTATATTCCCTCTACAATGATTTTCGTTACAATGAACACAAAATATTGTATAAGCTTGATTTTAATAAAATACAAACAGATTTTTTTTTTGCGATCAACATTAATAACGCCTTACTTCATTATTAGTATTATTTTATTGATATTAATAATATACATCAAAAGTGGCAGCAAAAAAAAAAAGCTTCTTACCGGTGGAGTATTCTGAGAAAAATTAATAGGTATGCTGCACTCTAAAATTTGCAACGGAGATTCGGGGGCCGAGGAGCCTAAACCACAGTTGTCCAAGAACGTCAAGGGATTATTTCAAGGGATATACTTGAATATGTGTTCATAGAGAACAGTGGTTCTCGAAAATTTATTATTTCCCTTTAACTGTATGCTATCTTAGGAAACTTTGAGCCCCCACCCAACCCCCGCACCCCTCTTCCACTCTCATATTATAACTTCTGTGTATTTTTACTTAAACTATATTAAATTAACTTAATAAATAAACATTGTGATCTTGAATCTTTCTGGGTTGTGAAAACTCGAGCTCATTGGCCAATTACTTATGGTCGAGCGGAAAGGAATGTGTTTCCACCCCCTAAACATTGGACAAAGACATTAGAGCCTCCCTAGCTTGCCTTGCGTTTTTCAAGGAGCAAGCCCTGGGTTTCTTATTGTGCAAAATAGAACCTTTTGGAAGAAGAATTACTTAAAACACAGTATTCTTGGAATATGAACCAATATTAGTTTTTAAATAAACAATTCATTACATGTATATTTATTAACAATGTAAACATTAGTGTTTACACATTTCACACAAACAGCATTGAATTAAACAAAAAAACTAGTCCATATCATTTTGGGTATGCGGCGCAGGACTAGCATACCCATAGAATACGCCACTGCCTCTTACTATGAAAACTTTACTTTATATCTTTTTTAACGGGCCATTTACCCATCAGCGATCCATTTGCAATATTCATTGGAACAGTTTGTTATTTACAATAAAATAAGGAAAATTGAAAATTATTCTTTTTGATATTATTATTATTATTATTATTATTATTATCACCGCGTCTTACTACCCGTTCGGGTTATACGCACTTACGCTAATGTGTAATGGTAGGATGATTGTGAGATGAAATGAAGGACCTACAGTTTAACGTGGAATCCGAACCACGGTGGAGGCCTGGCATTCCACACATTCACAAGATCTTTTTGATATTGTTATCTTGAATTGAAAGTATATAAAAATTCAAACAAAATGTTTTAATTTATAGAAAATACAAAGTATCAATCTCCTATAAAAATATTTTGTCTCATGTATGTATATTTAAATACGGATAATTTATTTCAATGTATTTGATTTGTTTTAGGTATGTAACATGAACTTTATAAACTGATTGATTACCTCTATCAGCAGATGATAATTTCTATGAGGGAGCGTGAAAGGGCCTACCAATTTTGACGGGAAAGATATTTTCACATAACTTCCAGGGTTCTTTTACATGCCACAATCGACATGCGACTGACGGCTTTACTTCCCCTCTGAAGGAAGTTGTATTACGGCCTTTTATCGTCCAAGAAAAATCCGTTGACCTAAGCTGAGTTTTTAACCCATGACCATCGGGCCTTGAGGCGAGCACTTTACCCCAAGACCACCGAAGTCGACTATTTCGAAGTAATTTTATAAACACTATAATACTGTGCTAATTTGCATTATTTATTTTCAAAACTAGTTTGTAATTATTTATTACACAACATTGAATGCGAAAAATAAAACTCCTTCGTTTAAGCACGCCCTTAAGACATACGTACATCACATAGGATTGTAACAACTTTGTTTTAAGGGACAAGTAGGATAGCTTAAGTTAAATTCACCCGCATCTTTGGCGGACCTGTCTGGGAATCTAAACCTCCTGTCTTCCCGTCGGTATAGAAGAGATACAATTAGTGTCTAATGCCCCAGACTGCTTGTCCATCACGGTGGGTTCTATTTTTTCATTTTATTTGCAAATTAACCTTAGCAATCCCATGGGGGATAGGGAGGGAGTTTGGGGGTTTCTTCGAGCCCACACATCAATACTTTATAATCTTAACCGACAAATTTGAACCTGAATGAACTTTGCCTCCATGTAGTGGTCTACTAGATTCTTATTTATCCATCCAAGCTCGTTTTGTACCGTATTTCTAAACCGTTTGTCAACTACTACTATTCTTTATAGGTACGGCTATTCAAACCTTGACCCTCAAATAGCTTTTTTTTGTCATTAGTGGCAACACTGCATTTAATTGTAATTTGTGGCAACACTGTTTGCACTGCACTGAATATTATGAACCAGTAAACAGATATTTATAATATACACCTGTGGTGTGCGCAGCTGTGAGCCAAATACCGACTCTCATTCGGATCAGTGAGGAGTCTTTCATGGTTATGTGTTTTTACAAAAAAATATGTATTTGTTAAATATGTTAAAACTTGAAACAAACTATCAGAATTATGTTAAAATAAATATATCAAATTAATTAAAAAGGGGGGTGACCTGGCGGTCTAGGGGTAAGGTGTCAGACTTCTGTACCGGGGGTCCGGGGTTCAATCCTCGGTCCCGGCACAGATTTATCTGATTACCAAACCCTTCCTTCACCTCTGACTAGACATCTTGTGAATGTGAGGAATGCCAGGCCTCCACCGTGGTTCGGATTCCACGTTAAACTGTAGGTCCTTCATTTCATCTCACAATCACCCTACCATTACACATTAGCGTAAGTGCGTATAATCCGAACGGGTATTAAGACGCGGTGCTAATAATAATAATAATAATAATTAAAAAGGGGGTCTCGAGGAGCTCCAAACTGCTTCTTACTCCTTAGTAAAACCTGTGATAACGTATAGCATAGGATAGTTAGATAAAATCCACTAGGCACAAAATAGCCTTGGTCACGTGGTTTAAGGCGTTAGTATCGCAAACCCCCATCCGACATGTCTACATTTAATCATCCCCCAAGCTAATGATGAGGAAATGTAGCTGCATTTGAGTGAAAGAAGAACGGAAACACTATTTAGAGGAAAAACTATTCTCATTACACTCATCCGGGATTCTAGCCTCACTCTCCCATCAACGACAAACCGGACTTTTTGAGCCTGATATTTATTTCATGGGCCCATCGATGTGGGCAAAATAATAAATATAGATGCTGTTGCTGCTGGTGACGGGGAGGTTTGGATTCGAATACCAGACAGGTATGTTAAGGGCGATTTTAACCCCAAAGACGCTTCCACAAAAATGCAGGTGCATTTCTTCTCAATTATATCATCCTTATTTTTACCCCACTAGTGTAGTTAAATTCACATAGCCCAATTGATAGGTGGACTGGGAACTGTTACTTTTTTTTTTAGAGCCACGTCTTACTACCCGTTCGAGCTATACTCTTATGCACTAACTACGCTAATGGTGTTAAGGATAAAGAAGGGCTATATTTGGAGGAAGTGTAACCATATTTGCTTGGAGGGAAACCATTTTGGAAAAACTACTCTCAGGACACCCGACCGAGATTCTAACCTCGATCTCCCAGTCATCGCCAGTCTAGTCTACTGAGAGAGTTGCGCGTTAGACCATGCGGCCACTAAAACGGGTCAAAGCTTCCTTGGACCATGGTTCCATTCTAAGGTAGATTGGTAACTGCTACCTTGGAGTACAATTTCCCTCCCAAGTGTAAATGGGCACTGCAAACCTAAACTTGCTCTTGCCCTCTCTCTCTCACACTTAGAATTAATTTTCCATCGAACATACTGAGCAGAGCAACAAACGTTTAGCTGGATAGCTTATATTTTACTGGAGTCTTCTGGCGATTAATTGGATTAATTTCCTATTAATCTAATTCTACAATGAAGTGACCAATCCCGTGTTTACAAATCATTCGAATTGAATCGACGCTACCCAATCCACACATTTATCACATAAAAAGTGCCCAATACACCGCCACCCATGAATCGTATGTACTGTACGTACTTGGTTTCTTTATAAAGGGAGTAGGTTTTTATAATTATAATCTGCTATGACATTAATTTCCAGCGTCGCGGTGCTATTCTAAATATAACGAGACGGACGAAATGCTGGCGCCCAAGACGGTGACATGTCACGTCGTATGAAGCAGGCACGTAGCAAGTTTTGAGACTAATTCCACCCTCGTCTGGTGTCAGCTCTCACGAGACTTTAATTGGGGGAGGTGTAAAGTGGGGCAAAACTGTCCGCTTTCCTCCCGCAATCCGTTCTGACAGTTACAAAATCCTTCTCCATCGTGTTGGTCCCCAGGCAGTTGACTCCAGGGTCCCAAAATGACACAGGGAGAGCAGGGAATGAGGAAACTGTATATATATTTTTTTAAATCGCCATCCTCAACCATCCTCAACCATCCTCATTGTGCAATACACGGCTGTTTAATTTGGACGAGGTGTCCTGGCGGTCTAGGAGTAAGGTTTCAGACTTCTGTACTAGGGTCCGGGGCTCAACCCTCGGTCCCAGCACAGATTTATCTGATTACCAAACCCTTCCTTCAACTCTGACAAGACGTGTATTAATCACAACTTGTGAATGTGTGGAGTGCCAGGCCTCCACCATGGTTCGGATTCCACGTTCAACTGTAGGTCCTCCATTTCCTCTCACAATCACCCTACCATTACACATTAGCGTAAGTGCGTACAGCCCAAACGGGTAGTAAGACGTGGTGCTAGTAATAATAATAATAATAATAATTTGGACGAATATGAGCATATTCGTGAAAACTCTACTGCGCTAAAACGCTTCCACTGTAACCACAGGTGTCGTACAGTTATTATTATTGTCACCGCGTCTTACTACCCGTTCGGGTTATACGCACTTACGTTACTGTGTAATGGTAGGGTGATTGTGAGGTGGAATTGAGGACCTACTGTTTAACTTGGAATCCGAACCACGGTGGAGGCCTGGCATTCCACACATTCACAAGTTGTGATCAATACACGTCTTGTCAGAGGTGAAGGAAGGGTTTAGCAATCAGATAAATCTGTGCCGGGACCGAGGATTGAACCCCGGACCCCAGCACATAAGTCCAACACCTTACCCCTAGACCACCAGGTCACTGCCGTACAGTTTAATTACCTTTTAATATTCCCGTATGTAATGTATATTAACGAAATACTTCAGGAATAACAGTATATAACGGTTAGAACTGTAAATATAGCTACTTTCATACATTCAGATGTCAAGTCATGTGATCTGCAGCTTTCACTTAAGATAGATAAAATAAATATTGATAAAACTAGCGCCACATCCTACTACCCGTATGGGATACATTAATGAGTTGGGTTGCGTAAGCTATTTTCGCTGAGGGATGAGTTGAAAACCACTTAGGGAAAATGAAACCTCCGTGTACGACCGGGATTTTATTCTTGACCCCCCGTCACCTGAAAATCAAACAAGATGGTTCTGGCACTTTTGTCGGCGGGCCCACAGGCGTATTTGTGGTCTTGTGGTTAGAGTTCCTTGCTATAGACCCAGGTTCGATCCCTGGCGCTTCCAGATTTTCTGAGAAGCAGTTGGTTTGGAACGAGGTCAATTCAGCCTCATGTGGACAAATGAGGAACTACCTGAATAAAAATAATAATAATAGGAATTTCCTGTTTAAAAAACTTGAGTTTAACGGTCGGAGGGCTCGTTGTGCTCGTTGTGCTGACCACATGACACCCTCTATATGCAGGAGTTGGCAATATAATCGCCAACCGACCGTGTTCGTTCGGTTGGTATGGCTTGATTGTGGGCTGACGCCATGGATGTTTTTTTTTCAAATTCTCTAACTGCATTCGTAGTGAAGTCATCTAGAACGTTACACTCGTAATAGACTGACTGGATCGTCGCTGATGGGGAGTTTGAGATTCACATCTTGGGCTTGATTTTCAACATATGATTGATCACTAATGTTTTCCCCATCCACGTTAATTTGGGTGCACTTTATTTAAAATTACCCACCTCATATCTACGTCTATAATGACGTTACACGTAGTACATACACGAATAACTCATCTGGTGACCTTTTTTGGTATTTACTACGTGAAAGTTTACACTATTTTGATATTTTCTACGTACGTGGAAGAACCAACGTTTTGATATTTGCAACGTGAAAGAATAGGCCTACAATATTTTGCTATCTACTACCTGAAATCCATCCTTTTGGTATTTTTTTATTTATTTCGTGGAATAATATATTGTTATGGTATTTACTACGTGGAAGAATAAAGTCTTTTGTTATTTACTACGTGAAAGTTTACATTATTTTGATATTTACTACGTTTAAGAATACAATAATTCTCTTGGTATTTACTACGTTTAGGAAATTTTAGATATTTTTGGTATTTACTACGTGGAGGAATATTCATCTGGTATTTACTACGTGGAAGAATAAACTCTTTTGTTATTTATTTTACTACGTGAAAGTTTACATTATTTTGATATTTACTACGTTTAAGAATACAATCATTCTCTTGGTATTTACTACGTTTAGGAAATTTTAGATATTTTTGGTATTTACTACGTGGAGGAATACTCATCTGGTATTTACTACGTGGAAGAATAAAATCCGGGGAGCATTTGTATGATCAGCACAAGTAGTGAATTATTAAAATATGTTCACCTTTTCGTTTATGAATCGTAAGCAAATATCGTAAATTTTAATAAGCTTTTGGCATTATTATTCGTTTCTCAATAAGGGTGAGGGAAATTGAACCCTAAAAAGGCTATATAAAATATTTGAGCAAGTGATATGAATGTAATCAAATATATATTTATCACTAGTATTAATACCCTTATGGACCACTTAGGGGTGAAAATAATGTTTTAATAAACCAATATGTTTACTCCAGGTTTTTGAACTTAAAAAATTTCTTGCATTTTTACTAAACCCCTGCTGAGAAGAGCTGTCGGAAAAAATTTTACTAATAAATGTGTTGCTTAACTAAGGACAACATACAAAATTACACTATCCAAACTCTAGCTACTGATATTTTAAAGATTTGGACTAACTAAACCCATACATTAACTTTTTTTAAGCCCTTCTATAGCGCACGTGTCAGCATAAAAGTTTCATGTTCACATTTGTTATGTTATAAATCAATTTGAAAAGGGTTTTAAAAACTGACATTTCATTGTTAATCTATTTACAAAATAGCTTTGAAATATATCATCCCAGTTTTAGATATAATTTATTACAAGGATTAAATATTTTTGTATGAAACGCAATTCTCCCTAATTTCTTTAAATCTAATGGTTTTGTTTGCTTTCCATAGTGTTTTACTTCTAGATAACACTATTAAAAACATTTTCTGTTGCCAATTGTCCTTACTTTATTTTAAAACAGCTAATTAATTATTTCAAGAAGTATTAAAAATTGCACTTTGGCGCTGAGACGTATCCTTAAGGTGGCGTAGAAGGGAACTCAAGATAAGACCAATATTTTTGCAGTATTTATAGCAAAACCTTTTTTTGACCAAAATAAATAAAATATTGCTTCAGTAAATTCGTTTAGTTTATTTTTCTACAAATAGTAATCTTAATATTTCTTGGATATCTGTCATGAAGATGATGGAATTTGATGTCAAAACTTTTTAAGTTAAGATATAAAATAAGTTATCATAGTTTGCGATGCCCATGACAAATATTTAAGAACAGTTGACATTATTCTGTATAGAAAATTAAGCTAGATGTATTTACTGAAACTAATATATTATCACTAGTTTCAGTGGCAAAATTGTCTAAGCCGTCACTCTCGTGTTAGATTGGCCTGCTGATGACGGAGAGATTTGCGTTAGAGTCTCAGTCAGGTATATTAAGGTCCCCCCTCCCCATAAATGGTTTCCTACTCTCATTCCACGCAAATACGGGTATATTACCTCTAAAATTCTCCCTTCCACACCCCTACCTGATTAGAATAATAAGTATCAAATTTGCGTACAACCTAAACAGGTAACAAGACGTGGGGATAAAAAATAAATTATATATTATTTATTTTATTCAAAAAGAAGTTTTGTCAAAATGCAAAAAATATCGGCCTTCGCTCACGGTCCTTTCTGTAAGTACCTTAAAATGACACTTGGAGCCATGTGAGGTCATTTGTACAGTTATAGGAAAACATTGTTTTCCGACACGTAGACTCTAAACAATTGTACCAATATTTTGTCCTCCACATACGTGCTTGACTAAAATAAATAATAATAATAGAACAACTTTCACTGCTTTCTATGTCAACATATTTCCCCCTAGTACGATGGCATTTTTTTTTTATCTTCTTCATATTTCACTTGCGGAGTTTCGCGTGTCATAATGTGGTTGATGTGCGTTAGTAGGCTAGAACACGGTGACACATCATGTTTCACAGTGAGCTAGGTCGCAGACACGGATGGAAGAAAGACAATGACTGACAAGGACCAAGGATGGATGTTTATGGTCTCTTGGAAACTGTGAAAGAGAAAACTTATCTCATTCATTCGCGAGTTTTCAGAATCAACATGCCGTTTTCATGATCTCTAGACAAGATTTGTTATTTATGATAAAATAATAAATAGACGGTAAGAAACCGTAGTACACTATTTCTCCTATAGTTTGTATTAACATTTTCAAAAATCTGTTATCAATAAACTAAACCTTTTATAAATTTTCCGTGGAAAAACAAACCTAGTATTTTGATAACCATATAGAACACACTTTTGATTTTAATATATATATATACATTTTCAGGGCCGTAACTAGAAATTTTCTTTGGTAGGGTGAACCTCAAAATGGCGCCTCCTACCGCTCCTCATTCCCCCCATCCCCTACCGGCCCATTGGTCAGATGACTCCTCAACAAATGTTTTAACTTGTAAATTAAAAAAAATTGTGTTTTTTTGGATTTGAGCTACCGTCTATGTTTATTTTGATTTGTTTTTGTTTGGAATTGGAAAAATGAAAACAAAATAAATTTTTATAATGACGGTATTACTTATGGCTTGTACACAAAAATGTACAAAAAGGATTTTGAAAATACTCCTAGTCTAAAACTTCACCTTGCAAGCTTTCTTGGCTGAAAATTCCTTAATGACCTCATCATACGATATTTGTGATGCCACTTTGTGCTCAATGTTAATATACTTAAGAGTTGAGAGACGTTCCTGTCTCATAGTGTTCTTACGCGTAATTTATTTTCTATCAAACAAAAATTCTAAAATCCTTTCTCTTTTTCCTTCGTTCCGAAGATTATTTCACCACACAACCCATTTGGCGTCCCCTTGCGGCAGAATCCCTAGATATGGCCCTGTCTATTTTCTAAAATCAGTTAACCATCCTTAGTTTTAGGGGAGAATCAAAATCGAAATCAAAATTTGGATTCCAGGGCTGAACATATAAATTTACATACAGTATCAAGTTTAAATTAAATACATAAAACCATTTCTGCTGTATCCCCACGGCTTCTTTGGTGCTGACTGACAGCTTTGAAACGTTACCAGACCAAATTATGTATCCCTACTCCGAACAATTTGATCTGAAAAATCACGTGTTTGGCAGCTGTCACTTCTGACGGTCAAAATTTAGGTGTATATCTAAATGTTGATTGTCAGAAGTTAACTGTGAGTTGTCAGTCAGCACTAAAGAAGCCATGGGGCTACTGTACATACAGGGATATAGACAAACACGGAGACAGTTGGACAGACATGATGAGAGGTTGGCAGACATTAAGTGAGACCAAATTGTAAAATTCACTTTTTTTATTTCGAAAACACAACGACAAGATCCATCTCTAGGAAGAAAATGTTGACGATTACAATACTCTCTTAGTATGAGAGAGTATAAATTACTAGGGCCTACTTAGAAGTTAGAAGTGTTTTAAATAGTGTTACTTGGAAGTAGCCTAACTTATTACAAAAAACAAACAAAAATTATATAATTTAAAGAAAATAGCGGAATTTAACAAAATGGTGTAGTTTAAAGAAAATACCAGGATTCGCGCTCCCTAAAAACATATTTCGTTGATAAAGAACATTTTAGTATAATTGAGGATTTAAAAAAAATTATGACTGATATATTGTAGTTGCGTGTGTAAGGAAGGGGGAAGGGGTGGAGGTGGCATTGTAGAGGTACAGGGAGAGGGGGGCAAGGTGCCCTTACTGAATATAGCACCTGCCAGAACCAAGCACGCGTCAATTAACTTCCGGTTACACCGCTGTTCCAATTGACGATTCACTTCAACTCGAATTACACCAAATGATGCAGAGCGTGGTTGATCGGACATCCGACCTATCGTCTTCGTCTTTACCCGTCACCTTCAATAGGTTCGACTGTCAGGTGTGCTAGACCAGAACCGAGTCATCAACCTGGGACCGTACTCTTTAGAGAGCTTGTCTCAACCAAGTTGAGACCCGCTTAAGTGGCTGAACAGTCTAAGGCGTCACTATAGTGTCAGACTAGCTTGCTGATGAAAGGGAGATCGGAGTTCGAAATCCAGTCGGGTCTATTAAGGGTTGTTTTTTCTAAATTGTTTCTCACTCTCCTTCCATGCAAATGTTGGTAGATTATCTCTAAAATGCGTCCTTCCTCATCCCTTCCCCATTAGAGTATTTATCATATATTCGTATAGCCTGAACAGGCAGTAAGACCCTGTGATAAAGAAAATAACTAAGCCGACCGTAAATGTTAACCAACCTACAACAGTAGTATCTGTTCTAGTTAATCTGCGGTAGGAGTGTAGATAAGTGACATCTAGCAGAAAGTTCTTTATTGCAAACATAAATTCAATAATTTAAAATTACTTTCTTAGTAATACAATACTATCAATAAAACATGTTATCAAATGATTCTAATAATACTTCCAGCCAATGTTTGTAATACAGAACTTTCTGTTAGCTACTACCACCTTTCCTACCACAAATAAGCAATTTTAGGAGGGGTAAGGGGAGGGGGAGGGGTAAGAACCTTTAGAAGATACAAAAAAAAATTGCTGTCAACATTGATAACTTTTTATTTTATTATCGGTTTTATTTCATGATTATTGATACTTTCCATGAAAAATGACAGTTTCAGATCACATGACTCAATGTAATAGATATATGAAACCTGTTTTAGTAACTTTTATAACTGTCCAAAAAAGGTTCCTCCCCAACTTAATCAGACAGTATCTCAAGACCTTCGGGAACCCACTTCGATGGCCGCATGGTCTAAGGCACTATTCTCACAATAAACTAGACTGCGATTGACGGGTGTATCGTGGATCGATTACGGTTGGGTGTACTGAGGTTTATTTTCCTAAATTGTTTTCCCCTCTTCTCTCCATGCAAAATAGGATACATTTCTTCTCAATTAAACCTTGTAAATACCTACCCATTTGCGTAATTAGTACACAATCGTATATCCCGAGTGGGTAGTATGACGCGGTGTTTGAAAATAAAAACACACCTTAGGGGTCACCTAGCCGCAAGAGGAAGAAAGGGACGAGCAGTGTTTCCCAAGCCCCTTCTTCACTGGGAACCACCCAAACATATAGATATATATTTTTTACGGTATCAAGTCTTGCCACAGCCACAAAGTGTTTTTTTTTACAAATATTCCGAGCCAGATTATTTTAATGGATATTATTTTCTTAGTACCACGTCTTACTACCCTTTCAGGTTTAATACGCCTATGTATTAATTGCATTAATGGCTTAGGGATTAGGAATATTTAATTGAGAGGAAGTGTACCCACATTTGTGTAGATGGGGAGTGGAAAACCATTTAGTAAAAACCCACCTTCATTGCACCCAACCGGGATTGAACCCCGATCTCCCCGTCTTCGGCAGTCTAGTCCAACACGAGAGTAGCACATTAGACTACTCGGCCACCGAAGCGTGTCAACATATTATTAATGTAACTTAAAATTAGAAGGAAACTTTTTTATTCGTGTAGCCTACATAGCTGAAATATTATAGCATATATATGATTATGATAGTCATTTTGTGTGAAAGATGGCTTCAAAGTTGAATTGCCCCAGACTCCCTTGAATCCTTTGAGCGGCCCTAACCTTGGTGCTGAGTGTTGGGTGGGGTACAGTGAGATTCATAAGGTAGCTAATGAAGGTGTTACAATCTTTTATATCACCGCGTCTGACTAACCATTTCGTCTATACGCACATGTATTTATTACGCTGTGTTAGTGATAAGATAGGGGTTGAATTTAGAGGACGTGTACTAAAATTTGCGTGGAGGTAAAGAGGGAAACTATTTAGGGAAAAAAAACCTCAGTTCACCCGGCTGGGATTCGAACTACGATCTTACTGTCATCGTCAGTTTAGTTTATTACGAGAGTGATGCTTTAGAGTTAGACCATGTGGCCACCGAAGTGGGTTACAAACATAGTTATTAGTATTTTTTCGCCGTGGTTGGTATTGCTCGCTTGCGGGCCCACGCCGAACGGTGTAGTTTTTTAATTTTTAATCCACGTCTCACAACCCATCCGAGCTATAAGCGTTTTAATTACACCAGGGGTAGGGACGAGGCAGTTTTGAGAGGAAACACATCCGCATTTGCGTGGAAGGAGATTGGCTATTCAATTTAGGAAAATAAGCTCATTACTCCCGGAAGGGAATCCAATCTTATCTTATAAACACCATCAATCCAAACTAATTTCGATTGACACCTTTGTACGCGTGTTCACCGGTGCGGGTAGGTCAGTCTCGACTCGACTCGTGTTTTTTGTTTTGTTTTTAACTACTTTGTTATTATTTGAATGTACATGACCACATCCGGCGCTCGACCCTATTCCGAGTTCAGTGTCACGGAAATTGTTCGCACGGGACGTAGGCCTACTATTTTATTTTAGGCTGTGATAGGGCGGGCTAAGTAGAGCGCGCCATGTTCCCGCTACTGGACCTTCAAACACTTCCCTAGTTTGACTGTCATGAAACCGTCGCAAGAACAGTTACAGAATGTACACGAACAGGGCACCCCCGCAGAGCTATGACAACACCTGATAATCGCATACAACCTAAGAGTTTTTGTCATAGTTACTATTCCTCTTGATCCAAAGAGGTTTTATCATAGTTATTCTATTTTTCTCGGTCTAAAGAGGTGCTGTCATAGTCATTATTCCTCTTGATCCAAAGAGGTTTCATCATAGTTACTCTATATTTTATCGGTCTAAAGAGGTGCTGTCATAGTCATTATTCCTCTTGATTCAAAGAAGTTTTATCATAGTTACTCTATTTTTCTCGGTCTAAAGAGGTGCTGTCATAGTCATTATTCCTCTTGATCCAAAGAGGTTTTATCATAGCTACTCTATTTTTTATCGGTCCAAAGAGTTTTTATAGTATTCACTATTTTCTTATAGGTTTTGTGAAAGTCACTATATTAACCTTCCTTATAGTTTTTTAATTCCAATATTCCCCTTGAACCAAAGCAATTGTTTTGTAATCACTATACTCCATTAGTTTAAGTATGCGGATAGCAAGAACGAAAAGTAAGACACGCACTTAAAAATACAAATAAGTAAATACATTTCAAGCTAATATCAAAGGGTGGTACTCTTCTCACATTTCGTGACTTGTACTGTGTTTTTAATTTACGTGTACATTTTACAATTAAATGGCACGATTGTACAAATAAGTATACCGTTTTGAGACACAACGAAGTTAGGATCTGTATCATAAAAGTATTTTGGCTTTATCTTTGAATATTTGTCTATGACCTATTTTATTTTAAAGCAACAAAAAACAAAAATGTTTTATAAACAGAGTAATGTTTTATAAACAGAGTAATGTTTTGATATTTGTTAAAAAGTAGTGTTGTAAAAACTCTACCAAAAGGATTATAAAATGTTAACAAGACAAATACAAGTTATTCTATCCAACCGTAATCAATAAAGTTGCACAACTTCGGTGGACGCATGGTCTAAGGCACTACTCTAGCAATAGACTAGACTCCCAATGGCATCGTGGTTCGAACCCAGTAGGGTGTGCTGAGTGTTTTTTTTTAAATTGTTTCTCATTCTATCTTCAAGAAAATGCAGACACACTTCCTATAGAATTCAACCTTCCTCATCCCTAACGCAGTATCGTAATTATTACATAAGCGTATGACCCGAATTGGTGGTAAGACGTTGTTATAAAAAAAAGGTCGCAATGAGACAATAGTTCTTTGGGTTATGTTTCGCTGTTTAATTATTATTTTAATTAGACACAGACCTAGTTCTACAAAGATAACACCAGGTATGACACAAAGAGGACTTGGACAAACAGTTAGGAGGAGGTCAATAACTATACTCACTCTATACAACGAACCCGCGCCATTTTGTTCCAGGAGGATGAAACCGAGCTCATGGTACTCCACCACGGTGCTGGTGGTGTTCTTCTACCTGTATGTCCTGGCCGTACAGTATATCCGGGCCGCAGAGGTCCTACCGGATCAGGGGAAGGTGTCCTTCCAGAACGAGGCTCCTCGGCGACTGTCGCCAAGCGAACAGCGAGTCCTTTCAAGGTGATACTCCTCATTAATATAAACAAGCCAATGTTTAGGATGTAAGATATGTAGGTATGACAGGATGTCCTTCTCTAGAACTAAACTTTGTGCCTACTCACCCCAAACAATTAAAGAGTACTTACAAGGTGACACTACTCATTACTATAAATTGGAGATTGTTTAGGATGTTGGCTATTTAAGGGTGAAGACAGGATTTTCTTTGAGATGAGGCCTCGTGGCTACAGAAAATAGCGAGTATTTATAAGAAACCCCTTTTTATTCATATTTAATACAATATAAAGGTTGTACTTCAATTAATAGATCCTTATTATAAATACACAGCACTCATCCACAGTTTATTTTTATTATGTTTTCTGTCTCACGATAGGTCCATTTCTTTTGCCAGTGAACTTAGCCAACCTATGTGCCTGGTATTCTGCCTTCTGCTCCAACTCTCAGAAATTTATTATTTCCTTCAAATAATACAATATTTGAAGCCTCCTTCTTCATAAGCTATTCATTCCTTCAACCTTTTCTTTTATGGCATCGTGCAGAAGACAGTTCCTTCTAACGAAGTGCCCTATTCAGTTTGCTCTACACCGAAGAATCACATCCAAAATGGTTATCTTCTCACCTACTCTTCTTAGGACTGCTTCCTTTGTCAATTGTCACCCTGTTTGTCCACTTGAACTTTTTAAGTCTTCTTCAGAACCACATTTTAAAGCTCTCCAAGTATTTCTTTTCCATATTCCTAAGAATCCAAGTTTCTGCTCCATACAGCACGATACTTCAAATGTGGCACTCCATCAGTTTTTTCCTTAGTCACAAACTCAACTTGCTGTTGATAGTGTCCACGAAAGTTACACTTATCTTCGCAGCGAACAACCGGGGTTGGCCTTACGGCTAGTGTGAGATTAGATTTTACACATCCGGTTTCCATCCCCCTTACAGGCAATATACTTTTCGCAACCCTTTTACCTACCCTCCTTCTTAACGAGTATCTCTTTGTGTTGACAGACCGGATTCCCCGTTAGCGCTGACCTCATACGGCGACGGTGGTGGCGAAGAGTCTCTGGATGGTGGGGGCGAGTCCCAGGATAGCGGAGGAGAGTCCTTGCGGTCGGTAGGGGTGGGTAGCGCCAGCCTGGACCGGGCGGTGGACTACCGGCCGGGGTACAACCTGGACCCCGCGTACAACCAGTACTACGACTCGTCACAAGGGACCGACCCTGCGTACGGGCTGGAGTTCAAGTACCATGACTTCGAGCAGCTCACCAAGTTCCTCAGGACCACCTCCTCCCAGTACCCCAGTCTCACCGCTCTCTACTCCATCGGCAAGTCCGTACAAGGTAGGAGACACTTCATGTTTACCGCTGGGCAGACTGGCCTGGCTTTAGACAGTGGCGTGCGTGGGAATGTTTTCAGGGTAGGGGCTTAGGTTATAATCTTCATATGCACAGTCCTATTTAAATAAGAATTCATTGAAGGTATTAAAGCAATGTTCATAAAATAATACGTAAAATCACGTAATACACAGCTGTCATTTTTCATATATAATATAAATGTCTCTAAAATGATAATATTAATTTTGACCACAAAAAAACTATTTGTATGTTCTGAAAATTATACCTTCCTACCAGAATCCTCTTACACTTGTTCGCAATGTAGCCTACATATTAGAATTGGGTAGGCTTTACTCTGCGTTTTCTTGATTATGAACCTTAATTTTTATCCACGAATATTTAATCATGAATCCGAATCTTAGAAAACACGATAAGCATAATATGTTAACGTTCCCACTTATATATTACTTCCCCCATCCTTAAATTCCGATTTTGTTCGAATAACGAGGTAAATTTAAAGTCTAGGGCCTGGATTTTTTGTTTGATCATAACTACCCGTAAGCATAATAATATCTATGAGAATTAAGTCAATAATTCGAAGGATTTGAGAGATTCAATCCCCAATATTAAAATGAATTTTTCAGAAACATTATAATATACTTTAAATTGTAAATTGTTTTTAGCACTGCGTCTTAGTACCCATTCGGCTTGTACGCTAATTGTAAAACTAATAGTGCATAAGTATAAGTAAGTTTATACATTATAATAAGTGGTTAAGTGTAAACAAAGGCTTTTGCTTTAAGTGTCAAGGAGAAATGCATAAAGGCCAGGAACCCAAGGGGTTTTATAATTTTACTGGGTGGAACTGTCCAGTATTAGGAGAACAAACAGGGGAGTAGTAGAAATTAGAAATTACAATACAAATGTTTGTTTGACTAATCTTTTCCCAAAGATCCATTCTATACTGTTATATAAGTTACCTTTCGATGCCCGCCCATTTAGGTCTTAAATGATCAACCAAAATATGTGGATTTTTGGGCTTTTCAGAGTGAAAAATTTCAACTTCTAAACTATGTTTACAAGTCTTTATACAGGATGTTTCAAGAAAAATAGAAAATATTTTGGGAGGTTATAGTATAAATAATGTTTATTAAAAATATCAAATAACATGTGTCAAATTCTCAATGGATGCGGGGATACAAATATTTGAAAATGAAGCGTAAAACGCCATTATTAGAAGTATTAAAGAGCAATAACTGACTTGCTTGTGTTTATTGACTGTTTGAATGATAAAATAAAACACAAATAATTTACAGTTCACAATAAATGTTTGAAAACCCCATCGCCAACCTCAATGCACTTTGCAACTCTTGTGGTAAAAGTACGTGATGTCCTAGGTCGTCTTGGCATTCTTTTACCAGGGCAGCACAGCACTATCCATAATGCGAGAGAACAATTCGTTTCTTATATTTACCCTTTTTTTTATACTTCGCTTTCCATCCATCCCCACAAACCATAATCTAAGCGAGTGAGGAGGTCTAGAGACCTTGATGGTCAATGAAACGGGACCACCACGGCCGATCCGTCGTTCAGGGAGAGTTAGGTTTAGATATTGTGTCATTTTACTAATGTCATGTACAGGGGCTACGACATGATGAAGGATCATACCAATCCTTAAAACAAGGACAACCTCCAATGTCAGTGGTAGTTCGTTTTGCAGAAATTGTAGATAAATGGGCCTTGTAAGACGATTTTGTAACACAACAGGCTTGATCATCAAACTGTTGGTCATACCACACCACACACTTACAGAGAAACGACGCTAAAATATGTTTTTACAGTGGCATGTGGATATTTGTCGGACCACCAATGCGAGTTGCGGGTATAGTTGATCACGTGTGAAAGTAGCTTTATCGCCGAACAATATCAATGAAATTAGTCTGTGATTAGCATCTACCCACTGAAAAAATTCCAATCGAAGGTGTTGCATCCACTGAATGTAACATTGGTACTAGCCGTACTAAAGTAATGTTCGCCATACTCTTGTATGTGTAACACCACTGCGTGTAGAAATTCTCCGTGGGCTTGTAGAAGGACTACGTTTTATCGACCAGATAATGTCTTCTACTTCAACTGCACTTTCAGAAGTAATAAGAGGGTTGGAGACTTTACCAGTATACACTGTTGGTACCGGTACTCTGCGGTTAGGAAACCGCCGACGGTATTCTCCACAAGCAGCAACGGCAAGTCCATTACAAACACATCAGTACATTCAGCATATGTAACGTTGTACGGCCTTCTTAACACTTCAAACACCGCAAACAAACACAACATCAGTAAATTCAGCATGTGTCATGTTGTACGGCCTTCTTAAGACTTCAAACACTAAGCACTAAGCAGCGTTAGGTTATAGCTGATTTGTAGTCACAGTTGATTCAGAGGCTTGCGTGCTACTCATCTGATTAAGAAAACTGCGCGCGCATCAGAGCTGTAAGCGCCAGTTTCAAACAATTGTATCACTTCACCCAATGAGAATTGGCCATAATACGTTTATATGCAATTTTTTTACTCAGCATAAGCAATACTACAGCTTCCCAAAATATTTTATATTCCTTCTGAAACAATTTGTATGTATAGGGTCATAGATAATAGTTTTCTGTTTATTCCAATAGACACCAAACTCATGTTTTGTCAATATTTAACCTAAGCGCAAAATCCGATTGGCAATATCTCAGTTACGTAGACAACCCGTCTCACGGTCTATCAACCGGGATATTATATACAAGATAACGCTCTAACCAGAAATAGTATCAGAGTGCGGTTTCCTGAAGATTTCCTTAAGATTAGTTTGGTAATTTTTATTTATTTTAAAATAATCTGTTTTCAATTTCGTAGTAGTTTGTTTAGAATATGGTAAAACGGCTTCACTGGTCTCAATTCTTTTATTTCCTAAAGTGAAACACCTAAAACCGCATCACGTTGCGATGCCTGGATCGAGAAACCTACCTAAGTTGGGTGCTATTCGTGATTTGTGAGATGGACTCTTAAAGGGACCACCTCGGTAAGCGAGAAATTGCCTTGCAGCTGATGTTTGACTCTAACGCAACGATGCGTTCTTTATTTCAGATTACGGCTCACACCAAAATAGTCGAAATATTCCAACAGGGTTCTTTTTATTTAACAACCCTATAGTTCAAGTTTTAATAATAGCAAAAAAAAAAAAAAGTGTTGAAGAGGTAGCATTAACTCATTTTAAACGGTTATTTAAGCAAATTTGTGGAGATATGATACTAGGATTGATGAAAAGGGGCTCTAGATTTATCTTTCCTTTAACAAATACAGTAATATTTTGATAGGCTGGAGAACTAGCAGCGAGCTTTCCTGTTTACCTTGAGATAAGAAGTTTCATAGTTTTCTTCACCCTATCTCTTAGTGACATGACAAAGGGTGCTTGTAGGTGAAGGGCGAAAGGACGTATAAACTTATACAGAATAGAGACGTAGTTCCAAACAACTACACAAACCATTGTATTTAAGCCTTGTGGTGGGCTAACAGCGATTGATACTTTCTCGCTGACCGAGGCGGCCACCACCTTAAGTTTAAAACCCATCTTGTTGCGTTCATTCATCGGCTGTAAGAAACGGTTTCCGTGTTGAGACTCCTGGTTCCGAAACGTGTTCACACTGTCTGACTGTCTCGAACAGATTATAATACTCACTCTCTTGACCTGGTTGCTCGGTTCTGAGTAACGGGATCCCGGCTGGGGGGACCAAGGCCGACACACCCTGATAGACAAAATATACCTTTGATTATAAATGGAAAGTTATTTCCTACTAAAAGCTAAACATAAGAGCCCTTCTCACCCCCACGGATAACGCATAGCTTAGGTTGGTGATACTGCTAGAATCAAGCGTCATATCATGGCACGGTTTTCTGAATTCTACTTTTAAAAAAACAACAACAATGGAATCTAGAACAGTTTAACAGCTAACCCGGTTAGTTAGACATGGAATCGGCTGTTGACATTAGAGCAGGCGTGTATGTAGGATCCAATTTGGACGCTGGAAGGGAGATAGGGATAGGAAACTGTGGCAGACCAATTACTCATACCGAAAACAATAACGGTGGTTTTTCAGTTCTCCTTAGATAAATAAGTTTTATACATTAGATGTGATTCGTGACGTCATAAGTCAAGACCATAGCCATCTACAGCCGATCCTTAGCTCAGTCGGTAGCGTGTCTGTATACTGAGCTAAGGTCCCCGAGTTTGACTCCCGGCACAGCCGGAAAAAATATCATTGGTGAAATGTGGGTTTCTCCTTTCACAGCGATGAATTAACTTCCAGGGAACTGGGTGTTGTCTGTTCTAGATTCAAATTAGTTTATAAGGCTTGAGTTGATATATTTAGTTGGTTCAGAAAATGCAAGTTAAATATCTTAAATAAATCACAATAAGTCATAGATAAAATTAGAAAAAATCACGAGGCAGTGATAATATATATTAAGAATGAGACCCTCAATCCTAGAATAATTAAGAATATTTAATGTTCGATGATCGAGATTAAATTTAAAAAAAAAATCAATTGGAATTTGCTTTAGAGCTTTAATATTGCAAATTAATGGTCCAGAGTCAACATAAGCTCAACGTAGTTCACATTTAACAACCATATACCAGACTGTTTAATTAAAAAATTAACTGAATGAATGAACATTTAGTCATTATTTCTATTTTCCCTTTTGTTAATTATTTTTTCCAAGACTCTGACTTGAATTCGGGTCTTGGGATTCATAGTTAAAATTAAGATTCGAGATTTGTATTGATAAAATAGTATATTCAACCCGACTCTCCTTTAAACATAGTAAAAAGTATAAACTAACCTGTAGGTATGGTGCTTGTATTGAAAAATAGCAAAAGGTAATGCATGACGTGTTTGTAAATGTTTCAGGTCGAGATCTGTGGGTGATGGTGGTGTCAGCCTCCCCCTATGAACACATGATTGGCAAGCCTGACGTCAAGTATGTGGCCAATATGCATGGTAACGAAGCGGTGGGCAGAGAACTCATGTTACATCTCATACATGTGAGGATATTTCAAATAATCATGTTTAACAAGATAACATCCTCCCCCACTCACTCTCATCTGACCGATATATTGTTAATTATTTACGTCTGATTATTATGTTGTCGATTTTCCTATGGTGACTATTTTCCATGTTATTTCAACAAATGTCTTGTTAACTTGGATCCAGCAGTTAAAAATTAACTCTAAAATTATAATATTGGCTCAAAATTCATATAACATAAATAGGCATTGCAACTGTGTAATCATTACCCGCTTCGATGGCCACATGGTCTATCGTGCTTCTCTCACAGTAGACTAGACCGCCGATGGTGGGGAGCTCGAGGTTCGAATCTCGTTCGGGTATACTGAGGGTATTTTTCCAAAATAGTTTTCCCTCCACGCGAATGCGGGTACACTTTCTATAAATTGACCTTCCTTAGCCATAAACCATTAACGTAATTAGTATATAAGTTTATAATCTAAACGCAATGCGATGCCAAAAGAAATATTATTAAGTATACTTCAATTATAATCTATTTTGGAGAACCTTAAAGTTTCTAAGCAAGGAATGTTTTTATAGTTGTGATGCAAATTGGAGATGGGGTGTGATTGCCATAAGATGATATGTGTTACAGGTACAAAAGTTATTTTCCTATATATTAACCAGTAGCCAGGGATATTTTCAGGGGGTTATAAAATCAAATTTTCACAAAGAGAGATAAATATCTATGTTTTGATCGTACATACGTAAGAATTAGAAGACTGTGTGCAGCCTACCTCAGCAGACTGCTGACATCAGCACCGGAGTAAAGGGTTTTCATGATATTTACAATTTAATATTTAACTTAAACTTTTATGGAAGTGGGTAATTTTGGAGGGGAGGGGGGGACATATCTCGATATCCCCCCTCTCCTGCTTACGAGCCTGATTTTAACACATCAAAATATGTTCTAGAGCTGTAACTTTTGATAGAGAATAACTTATCATCACCATTAAAGCAATTATAATAATTATATTGTTACATTTTGTCTTGATTGACAACAAATATTTTTTTAGTATGTTTTTAAATACATCATGAGAGTGTGATTACACTATAGCTACTATTTCTAAAAAAAAAAACACTAACAATAATATTTGGCAGCATCCACTCTGTAGCTATTAAAAATTATTGGAAAAGAATAACAGTATTTAAAATGGGACCTTAACTGATCCTTTTGACCTCATGCTATGATTAATGTTATTGTTCTAGTATATGGTGACCAGCTATAGCACTGACCCTTACATCAAGTGGCTGTTGGATAACACTAGAATCCACATTTTACCATCCATGAACCCTGATGGCTTTGAGGTGGCCCGGGAGGGACAGTGTGATGGAGGACAGGGAAGGTCAGTCAAACGAACCCTACATATTCTCACTATGTCATATAAAACATTGGATGAGATCTATAAGTTTACCTTGTCCAGTGGAAGCAGTGTCAAGTGTGTTCCTCTCTTATTAGGGAAAGCTATTCTGTATTTTTCACATATATTTTGATCTTAAATAATATACAAAACAATTTTACCAGTTGTTCTTTATTGGTGTGAAATGTGGTATCTTACCTCACATGACAAACCAATTTAGGGTGCTCGAAAATAAGGTGCTTAGGAAGATAATTGGTCTAAAAAGGGATGAGGTCACTGGTGAGTGGAGGAGGTTACATTCCTTGTACTAATCATTGTTAGGATAATCAAGTCTCGTAGATTAGGGTGGGCAGGACATGCAGCGCTATTGGGGGATTCTAGAACCTTGTTCAGGGTACTGACTGGCAAATCCAATGGGAAGAGGCCATTGGGAAGACCTAGACGTAAATGGGAGGGCAATATTAAAATTGACTTCAAAGAGATAGGGAGTAACGAGATGGACTGGATAGAAAAAGCTCAAGATAGGGATAGGTGGCATACTTTTGTAAGTGTGACAATGAACTTTTGAGTTCTTAATGACATAGCATAAGTAAATAAGTATTTGTTCTGATCCCTGCTTCCATGTTTAAAATTATTAGTAACAGTATTATTTACTAGGTGTTGTTGATTGACACACTCACATCCTTGTCTAAATTGAGTCTTTCAGCATGTCCTCTATTAGCATCCTCCTTTTTTTTAGACGCTGAGACTTTATTTATTTGGGATGTCATCCATCATTTGCATTTGTGTGATCCCTTCTCCCTTCCACTTCGCCTTTTATATCACCCACTAAGTCATTTCTACTCATAATGTGACTCATCCAGTGGGACTTTATTCATATAACCACCTCCATACTATTATAACCACAAAATAAATAAATTTTACTTAGAGTAAGATATATTAAAACAACAAACACATTATCCACTTGTTTCACAGATACAACGCCCGAGGTTTCGACCTGAACCGTAATTTCCCTGACTATTTCAAGCAAAACAATAAGCGAGGTCAGCCAGAGACAGATGCAGTCAAAGAGTGGATCTCCAAGATTCAGTTTGTTCTTTCTGGAGGACTACATGGGGGAGCACTTGTGGCCAGCTATCCTTTTGATAATACACCAAACTCTAGTAAGTATCAACGAAACAAAACTAACTACATTTTTTAAGTTAATGTGTTAATTTTTTTATATCAATGTATCATAAAAAATGCCCACACTACAAAACAAAAGATAAGTATCTATAAACAATCCACTTATTTGTATGACTATGGAAAACATTAATGTCAACAAAGAAACAACATTTGTTATAAAACTAAATATAAATGTTCGCTGAGAAAATGACGGTCTCTTGCTAGCATTTGAAGTGCTATATATGTTCAGAGACCAAAGAAAAGAATTAAAGATTTTTCTTAAAATTCTGGTTTAGTGAGTCTATAAAAATGTGTTTATATATTATGTGAAGTTACAACGAAATTTAGATGATTTTTATTTCTTGTTTGTTTTTTGTTTGATTTTTATTTCATTTGAGCTTCATGACATAGAAATAAACATCAATGATTTTTAAATTTTCCAATACCGGTACTGATATTAAAGAAAAAAGTGACATTTGTTAGTTTCTTCTATACAGTCATCACTTGACAGCACTAAATGTTTGACATTTTAAACCCTATTTACCTTGATTCATTTTAAAATATGTATTATATTTTAATGTAAAACATATTAATTTAAATGTATTAACTATGCCACCTTAGTTTGTTTAAAGTATATAAAAACAATAAAATAAATTTGCAACGACTAAATTAAGATACCTTATAACAGATTGAAATTTAAAAGTCTAATAATAAATGTTGTTAATCTTATAATATACTAGAATAAGTAAACAGCCAAAGCAAAATTAAACTCTCTTTTAAACAATTATATTGTATTCAAAGTTTTATAGAATTTGTGCATTTTTATTTTTTTGCTTCTTACAAGGAATGTGCAGATCCTCTCCACTTTGTAAAGGTGAGGTCTACGGACAAACTCGAACACTCCTTCCACTTGAACCATGCTAGAATGTTTATGCATATTTAAAAAAAAATATGTTGACTAAAATTATTTAAATTGCAAACAAACACATTATATTATTATAAGTCTAAAATATATACTATTTAAAAATGAACTAATTATATAATTAACTTTATATGCCCTTATTAAATTTAAATATGTTTCTCTCTTTATACACATCAAGAATGTGTAAGTTTGTGGTCTTTTAAATGCAAGAAACATTTACTTGGACAAACAAATAGACACTTAATTAGATACACAAAAGCTGGTTCATTCACTAGAAAAAATAAATTTTCATACAAAATCTCAGATGTTGCATTCAAGAGTCACAACAAAATACACATCCTTGGTATTTAAAATAAGTTGAAATAGTGACCGATTTTGTAAAAAAAAATCACAGTTGAAAATAATTAACCAAAAACATTAAAAAAACTTAAACATGAATAAAACATACAAATACAAGTAGAACAATATTTTTTTTAAATCCCCTATCAAACAATCGTTTCTTATTTTAGCATGATTAAAAAACTCATCTAAAAACCTTGATGGGGTATGGCCATGATTAAGTGTTTTAATTTAGTGCCAAAAATCACTGAAAAAAACTTGAGCTTTACTTTTTAATACATATGTCGGTATTACTACATATAAATAAAATATGAACTCCTATTTAAGAGTAGGACAATACCCATAGCATTTTTCTATTTTGTAGTGTGTATTCGTACTACTTGTAACTAAAATTGTCAAAAAAGTGACTTGCTGCTATCCTTGCGCTTTGGATATTCTGTTAATATTTTTAAATGGTGGTTATATTTACTATGAAAGATAAACTCCCCTACATTATTTTAGATTAATTTTTAACAAATATGGAAGATAATCTAGTTATTACACTTGAATGTACACTTTGTTTACACTGAAATTAACAAACTTACCTTGATGAGCTACACTACAGTGGAGCTTATAAGATAAGCCCATAATGTAATCATTCAAGGCAAAACTGCTATCATTCAGGTTAAACAGAGTGTACATACATAATTTTTTGATTACGTAAAAATAAAACTGGTAAACCATGTCAACTACAATTTTCAATTACTAAAAAAAGTTAGTCCCAGTAACTGCATGGTGTGTGTATGTTTGCCTCTGTGGGCCCAGTATTTCAGAGCTACTCGTCAGCTCCGTCACTCACTCCAGACAATGACATATTCAAGCATCTAGCCCTCACTTACTCCAACAACCACCCTGTGATGAGAAGGGGCATGGCTTGCAAGGCAGGAACCCCAGCATTCAGCGATGGTATCACCAATGGTGCTGCCTGGTATCCGCTTACAGGTACTATACAATCACAGCATCACTAGCACACTAACATCATTCGTAGTGAAATTAAATACATTGATGTGTTTATAGTATTTAAATGTCATGTCTGGGAGGTCATTCAAATCATTATTTTTCCTCTACATATGGTTACTATTAAGACTTAAAAGGCCGTCTCATGGTTGATTAACCGGGAAATTAAATACAAGATTATGCTTAAACCAGAAAATAAATTCAAGTATGGTTTTTTGCATTCTTCACCTGGCAACAGCCAAATTGAGATCAGTTTAATTTTTTTTTATCTCAAACTATTTATTTTTCAATTATATTGTAATTTTTCAAGTATGGCAAAATGGTTTCACTGGTTGAGAATGCCACTGTTTTTTAAAGTGGTATACAGAACAACGCACTGCGATTTGATGCCTGGTTTGAGCGGTATTACCTACCTGAGTTAGGTGCTATCCACTGGGTGGGACAAGCTCTCAAGTTAATTTGCATGTGTGTGAGACTACTCTTCCCATAAAATATAAGCAAGCCAAATTAAAGGCAGTGTTAAACCTATATTAGTGCGTCCGGGTCTGACCAGGGATTAAATTCCTAACCTGAAGCACTAGTAGCGGAATTTTCTACACAATCACTTATCATATTCACAACGCTAGTATATTTACTTTGGTAATTTTTTTTCACCAAAACTCACTTCTCATTCAGGCTATACACATTCGTTTATTTCCCCTTTACAAGTTGTTTTGCATCCTTTCTAGAGTATCCTCAGCATCATCTGTTATCAGCCTGTGGCTGGGTCAGTTTAGTAAAATGCCTCCATAATCCTCTTTAATTTCTTCCATTCTTCCCCTTTCACTTGCACACTTTCTGATATCTGCTCCTCCCATCTCTTTCTTGGCCTCCCTTGCGGTCTTTTTCCTACATACTTCATTTCCAAAATTTTCTTTGGCATCCTCTCTTTTTCCAAGCTCATTACATGCCTATACCATCTCTGTCTTGTTTCCTCTACTATCTCATGTATTCCCTGCACCCCCACTCTTTCCCGGATAACTTCATTCCTGGTCTTGTTTCTCCTCATGACAGCCAGCATGCTCCTCACAAACTTCATTCCCATGGCCTCCACCTTCTTAGTCTCTTACATTCATTGTCCATGTTTCTGCCACATATGTGACAATAGGTACAAAGTATGTCCTGTAAAGCACTTCCTACACTTCAAGGGGACTTCTCTTCTACATAGCAGGTCTCCTACGCACCTATAGAACAACATTCCTTGCTATCGTCTTCTCATGAAATCCTCCCTACGTCCACATTTCCCCTCAATCACACTTCTCTTTAGGAGCTTTACTTTTCTCAGCTCTACTCCATCCAACTTTATAGTTTTACTAGGCCTTATCCTCTTCCTTGTCATTATCATCACTTCACACTTGGCCATGCTAGATTTCACTCCACACAGTTTCACTTCCTCATCCCATTCCTCTGACTGTTCCTGTATTTCCTCTCCCTTCTTCTTCCCCCCACCCTTTTCTAGATATTAAAACCAAATTTAACTAGCAGATTAATCACTTTTCAAGAAAACAGTTCTATGAAGTCGCAAACATAAAAAATACCTGTTAGTGCCATAAAATAAAAATAGCCATTATTGATTTATACCACTAAAATAAGTTAATAGCCCACCAATGCTTCTCAGCCCCTTATTAAAATATGTCCCCCAAGTTAAAAAGTAATTTTAACAGGATTACAATGAATAATGAGACAATTCAAAATCATATTTAAAAAATAAATAAATACATTACTCGTTAAGATGTATGATGGATGTGTTACTTTGCAGGTGGAATGCAGGACTTCAACTATGTATGGTATGGGTGCATGGAAGTAACACTAGAACTATCTTGTTGCAAATACCCGCCAGCATCGGAACTACCCAAATTCTGGGAGGAGAATCGCATGGTAAGTGCCTCTTACAACAACACTGGGAATTAATACAATTGTTAATGTTGCAAAGAATACTTTTTGAACAACTATTTGTAAAACTTTCATTGTGCTTCCAGTCTCTGGTAAAGTTCCTGGCTGAGGCTCACAGGGGTGTCCATGGCTTTGTCATGGATGAGAATGGCAACCCTGTGGAGAAGGCGTCTCTCAAAGTGAAGTCCAGGGATGTTGGCTTTCAAACAACTAAATACGGGGAATTCTGGAGAGTTTTATTGCCTGGAGTTTATAAGCTAGAGGTATGCACATCACTTTAGTTAACAGTGTTAACATGAAAGTTTCATGAAAGGAATAATGTGAAACAATGAACATAATTATTAAAATTCGTTTTGAAATATTCATTAAAAGCTGGTAGTTTTAAAAAGTTTTTTAATATTGGATATCAGCTTATCAGCAAAAACGTTTTTATACTTTCTTAATGACAATATATAAGACACAAACACTAACCTGGCAAGTTAACTGTACTATTTTTGGGACAAATAATTTAATTATATTTGCTGCTTTAATAATATATTGTACTGCACCAGTCAAAAAGAGAAGAGCATCAATAGGCCACACGAGGAATATAGATTTGTGTAAAATTTAAAATATTGTTGTGTGGGTGGTTTTCCACAAACAAACAAAAAATTCTTTCAAAATAAATATTTGTAAGCAGTTATGTTCAAAAGCTCCAAACATGTCAGCTACAAACATAAACTACATGTGAGTCACTTTGGCAAATGAGTCCAAATATGTTCTTTGTATGATGTTTTGTATTTGATTAAAACATTTTTATGATAAATCGTGCCTAATTAGTTCTTGCACAGCTTATATTTCTTAGCTGATATGAACTGCGCAGTAAATTTATCCAAAAGCTCACAATGTTTGAGGTGGCTTACTATAACAAATGGAATGTTTGTCAATGTAAGAACTGTGCAGTTTATCAAGTTATTAGGGGAATGGAAGAAAAAAAAACCAGAAACACAATACAACAAATGCATCATATTTTTCCCGAAATTATTTTAAATATTCTCTTTTAAAATTTTAATAAATCTAGAAAAGGTTTTTGTCAAAATTGATTTTCTTATGGATGTACATTTGGAGACCCTTACAAACATATTTTTTGGTCAACAATGATAACATTTTACTATATTATTAGTGTTATGTTATAGGTATTGATAATACTTAACAAAGGTGACAGCTTCAGATCACTAACTTAACATATGCATATGTGAAAGCAGATCTAGTAACTTTTTATAGCTGTCAGATATGTCCATTTGTTAAGTAGTAATATTTGTGAATTGTAGTTTAGAGTATTGTTCAACTCCCAGGATGAAAATATATCTCGTCAATACTCAGACCATAGTTATAAATATAGTGATCAAAAAAACTGTTTTGAGATACTTAAATTATGTGTAGAGTTTTAACCTTGTTGGTTGTCTACAGGTGTATGCTGACAGCTATGTTCCACGGGAGCTCGACTTCATGGTAGTGGAACAGCACCCAACTCTTCTCAACGTTACCCTACATTCTGCCAAGGTAGGTCAAGGTCGCAGGCTCAAGTCGGGGTCAAGGCACCGACACCATGTCCGGCTGTTGTGGAAAACAGCTGGCAGTGTTACCACATTGCCGCATGCCGAGGTGTCGAGTCACCCGAGTGATGGTGAAGGTGGTGGTGGGAAAGTGATAGAGGGAGATGGTGGTGGTAACAGGGGGGAGATAGGACGGGACGGAGGCGAGGAAGGAGCGCTCACGGACAATGATATGACTTCGCAAGAGCTCCCCAAGTGGCAGCAGGTGGAACCATATACTTACTACTCCCCGGCCTCACAGGATATAACAGACACTCCTTATCGGAATAGTAAAGACAATGCTTATCATATCAGGGTAGCCCAAGACACGCTCGACGATTGGAGAAGATCCTTGAGGAATGGAGCCAAAGATATACAATCGCTTATCCCTCTTCTTTTACATTTTGTTCCACCACTAATTTCTTGTCATAGCATTTTATTGTGATTATAGAAAATTTATGCAGAGTAGATTCCTAAAAATCCTTGATTTTCAGTTTCATAAACTAGAGGTAAGCTTAAACACCAAACAATAATTTAATATTTTTAAATAGAAAAAATACCCTTTTATTTATCATAACAAAGTACTAATATTCCAGATTACCTGCTTAGGTGGCCACATGGTCAAACGCACCACTCTTGCATTAGACTCTACTGCCGATGATGTATATATCGAGGTTCGAATCTCATTCGAGTCTAATGAGGGTGGTTTTTCCAAAATGGTTTCACACTCCATCCATGCAAATATAGCTATACATATTAATCCCTAAAACAATTATTCTAATTAATACATAATCGGATAACCTGGATAGGTAGTAAGACATGGTGCTAAAAAAAATTCCATGTTAATATTAAAATGTAAACTAAATATAGTGATAAAATGGCAGCATTGCTTTTATAATTAAATTTAATTAAAAACAAAAACTTATATGATATAATATTAGATGTTGAAACATGTTTAGTGATAACATATTTTTGTTTAATTTAATGAGAGCCTTGTACAAATTTAAAGAGTTCTTTGAATACTTAATTAAGTTTAGTGAGGATATGAAAACAATTTAGGATATTCTTTTTTATTTATTATTTTTAAATAGAATTTTTAAAGCTGCTTTTTAATGGTATAGCATAGGTCTGGCCAACCTGCAAGATAATTTTTATACTACTGACAATATCAGTAAGAAATTAGCTAAACTAGGCAAGATAAATAGTGAGAAATATAATATTAGACCAGCCATACTTACACAACATCAAAAATAAACTTATATTACAGTGACTTAAGATTTTTTGCACAAAAAATTGTGAGCGCTTTCAAATTCACATACGTTTGTGAAACTTTCTTTTAAAAATTAAATCTAATCAAAGTAGGCCAAATCTCAAGTTTCACTAAAAGATGAAAATCAATTAAAGATATACAACTACCAATATAAAAGTAAATTTAAAAAAAAAAGCAATCACAAAGAAAAGCAAAAATCTCATTGAAGTAGATAATTATAATAAAAGGAATAAATAACATAAATGTTTATGACATTTGTTTTATTTTAAGTGTGGTTCACAAATTGTAGTTCATCATGGTGCCTCACAGAACTATTATTGATGGCCAAGCCTGATTTAGCCCAATATTATTATAGGACCAAACTATAAACAACATTTCAAAACATTAGTTTAGCTCTTGACCCTGCTTTAGTGGACGAATACTCTATGGCTTCACAAAGATAATTTTCCAATAATGATAATATAAGAAAGTAAACCTATTATGCTTGCCGTGCTTTCTAAGATTTGAATTCAAAATTTGGGATTAAAAGGTAAAATAAGAATTCAGATTTGAAAAAAGATGGACTTTATCCATCTCCACAAATGGTATCTAATGAAACATTTTATTTTAAGTTTTAAGTCTTAGTTTATAATAGTTATTAAAATATATTAGGGGATAGATAATATATCACCAAAATGTTCCTGCTTGTTAGTAATGGGAAATAAAAGCATAATACTCAGTAATTAATGCAATAGACATTATCTTGTATAGTGCCATAGTTAGTTGTGTGTTGACTAATAACTTTTGTACAGCTTTAATTATATAACTTATGATGGTTATCATGAGTGATATTAGTATTTAAGAATGGTTATATAAGTGTAAGCAATGTAACAGCTACAGAACAGGGAAGTGGTAGAGGTAATACATTACAGTATTGCTTTGATAGTTTCCCCACATATAATTAAAAATATTAATCAAAGATAAAATTGATGGTACATTCCAAATCCAAATTAGTTTTATATACATTTAAAAACACTGGATAGTCAAACAAATTAGTTTAAGATTCTAGTATTTTGGTAGTTTTAAAAATTAATTGCTGTGAAACAGCAGGTGATATTCACATTTGATTATATAATAGATATATACATCACAAAATAAAGAATATGCTTGTAAATAAGTAGAATTTGTTTGAAGTGAGCCGTTATGTGCTTTAATTAAATATTAAAGACAACACCTATGAACGATTCCTGGTTCCAGTTGTTTTTCTATTAACACAAGATACCCTTTTAGTTAATTAATTTTTGTGATGTTAAACTCATATTTTACAGAAGTTTCTGGAAATTTTTGTATATATCTAAAACAAAAACAAATTTTCTCACTACAAAGATGTTTCCTCTTAACAACATATCTTTATAAACATTTACAGCAAGTGTTAATATCACGAAAGTATGTGTGTATAATTTTACCAATATTACGTTCTTGTATACAAAGTACACTACTGCCATACAATATGATATCAAACTATTAAAGCACAATATCAAACCAAATTATTAATGAATCAATAAAATATTTGGTTAACCTTGGTGGTCTTGGGGTAAAAATCTTTAACACAACTTCCTTTAGAGGGGAAGTAAAGCCGTTGGTCCCATGTCGATTGTGGCATGTAAAAGAACCCTGGAAATTGTGTGAAAATACCTTTCCCAGCAAAATTGGTAGGCCCTTTTGCTCTCGCTCATAGAAATTGAGTGTGGAAGGCAACGAGATTCTACCACACTTCCCAAACTCCCGTAGTACATGGGATTTCTACCAAATGGTGCAGGCAGCACTAACCAGCCGAAGGACTGAGTGCATGCCCAGCTCCGGGTGGATAGAAATCACTTCAAACCAACCTTCAGGTTGTTGACTTAAGAAGAAGAAAATACTTGCTGAAGTGATTATAAATTATAATCAATAAAAATGTGTATATATATAATACTTTATATAAAATAAAATAGTTATTATTTACTCATAAGACCAAAAATTGTACATAAAATATTATCTTTTCATATGATACAAGATTTATCCATTGCACATTACATTATTCTAAATCTTGTGCCTATTTACAAATTTATCTTTGACCACTATCACTTAACTAATGGACCACATGAAATATTCCTTCCTAATATACAAGTATCTTTGGTTTAATTCATTGCCACCTGATCTAAGATGTTTTGGGAGAAAAATTCAATTTTACAATCTCTTTACATATTTCTCAAAACCAAACCCAGTTACTTACACAATAATTTGAGTGGTATATTTTTAAGACAAGGTGACAAAGTGATACAAATGAAAGGGGCGAGAAGAAAAAAAATAGGAGAAATTTCACCAACATTCGTGTAGTGAGGGTGTGAAAAAAGCATATCTAGTGGTTGGTTTGTGTTTGATCCCTTAACTTTTGGGCCAATCAGGGACACTATGCCTCCAGCTCACCCTGCCGAGTATTCAATGCGATCCCAACAGTTATTATGAAGACACAAGTTTGCGTGATAGTTTCCACTAAGAATCGTCCACAACCCAAACAGTTACAGTAATCGTATATAAAAACAGTGATTAGATGTTGTAAGATGTACTCGAAAGGGTTGGAAACTTATCTGGAATGATAGGATAGACCAGAGATGGCAAATCTATGGCATGCCTGCTATAACATGATTTGCATGGCACGCCGACATGGAAAAAGTAAACATAAAATAAAACTTTTGCCAACGCTGTGTAATTTTTTAAAGTTAATACTATTCCTACAGACCTGATGGTGTTACATTCAATGTTGTTTTTCTTCAAGTTATTGAAATTAATATTGTCTAAGATACTCACATTGAAAAATTTGATAATTTTTTCTTGTTTAATATTTAGGCGTTATTAAAATATTTACAATTTGATTCGAGTTATTAATAATGTTTCATAATAGGCCTATTCAACAAGTTGGGATTTTTAAATATTCATACAAAATCTAAATGAGAGATGATACACTAAATTAGTTCAAAATTCAGATAATGACAGTGCCTAAGTGGCAGGCACGATGGTCAGGAAAGTTTAGCCATCACCAGGCTAGACCTTTCATTTGATTTATTGATATTACAGATGCCAAAAGAAAGTATTGCCTTAGGAACATAAACACCAATTATTAATGTTTCACTTATCGCTCTTAGCTAAGGTCACCAAATTTTCAATGGAATTAACTATTATGTTAAGGAAGTAATGTCATAAAATTAAAAGCTGTGAAGGGAAGATCTAACTTCACAGAAATGATGCTGCATATCATTAAACTGTTCATGGAATTTTTTCATAGATTGATCAAAATAATGTATTTTTATTTATTTTATATAGAGCATTTGAAGTTTTTGACATGTTTCATTGAATGTTACCGCTACTTGAGTAAAGAATAAAATAAGTTTATAATAAAGTGAAACACTTGCTAAAATATAAACTTATGAGTTATGAGTGTTTAACAGAATATTTTTGTTTGAAAACTTTTTTTTCTATTTCAACAATTAAACTTTACAAGATTAAATAAAGAGCAATGAAATGTAGTCAAAATAAGACCAAATTATGCTCATATATCTAAATCATGCAATTATATTCTTTAATAATAGAAGGATATTACACAATGAAAATAATTTTAAATGGCATTAAATTAAGAAACTGTGAACAATAAGCCTATTTACATAGGTCAATAATCAGTATACTGTTGTATATGGTATCAATTTAAATATGTTATGTATACCATATATGTATGTATATAAAAAGTTGTATTTGACTGTTTGTCTATAAAGTCCATGTATACAAAATATTTTGAAATGAGAAAGCTTAAAATAGTATAAATATCAAAACTGTAATTTTTATAAATAAAGCTAGATATTTTAAAATGTTTTAATTTAGTAAAGAAAATCCTTATTTATTAGAGTGAAATTTTTTTTAATATATTGCATCAAAAGTCTATAGATCCAGGGACAGCTTAAGGGTCGGGTGAACTGGGCTCGGTATCAAGGGGATGCCAGGCGAAGCACTAATCTAACGTAACTTGGGTGTGATATGTAAATAATCCCTAAACCTCATAGCTCCTCCTAGGGGGGGTTCCAAAAACCAATCCCACCCGGGCACAAAATTTACCTCTGGCCCCCCTGCATAGAACACAAACTATGCTTAACTTCAACAAATTATTAAGATTTATTATTTTTATTTAAATTGCTAACATCATTAGCTAGCACGAATCTGATACAAGAACAAGGTTAGAAACATTAATTATTAATCTAAGCATGTGAATGTGTGTTACTATAATCTACCAAAAAAGTTTCAACTAATAAGTGAGTCTTTATTATGTCTATGTGTATGGCTTGCATGATCTAGATTATGAAGAATGTTATCTATTTATTCTCTTTTATCCATTCCTATTTTAACATAGACCAAATTGATACAGATGTATGTATAGAATTATATATTTTGAAATACATGGTTGCATACCAAAATAGAAACTACAAAATGATATTTAACTCTTATTTAAATACATAGTAGCATAGGTTATGTGAGTTTAGAATAAAATTTGAAGGCACTTTGGATTCTTAACCTCATTGATTGACAGCTTAAAGGTTATTTGATCTACTTTAATGTATTCATATGACACTATTGATAAATAATATCAATACCTATAAAATAGTAAAATGTCATCACATATTAGAGAAAAAGTCCCTTACTATGAAAACTGGACTGTACCTTCATCTATGGCATGCAAACTGAATTTCAATCTTGTCTAATTCAGTTTGTTAGTGACAAGAATGTTAGGGTTCAAATCCTTTTCAGGTGTATCGAGGGTGGTTTTATCTAAATGGTTTTCCACTTTGTTCTCATTCAAATGTGGGTACATTTATTTAAATTCCTTGCCAGCGAGAGTGCAAGATGAGAACCAAAGTTTTACTTCGCGTTTGTCATAGCTCGTTTTATTATTAAATTACAGTAGAGTCTAGGAACTCGACCTAATGTGGACTGAGATGGTGTTGAGTTAATGAAATGTCAAGTTTTACTAATTAACTTGTTTAAGATGGTTGTTTACTATGTCATGTTTACTAAACAAGGATGAATCACAGTTAAGTATCAAATATTATAGGTACAGTTGTACTGTACTGTACTGTAGTATTGTACAATACAGTAACATACATACAGTACAATATATTACATGTTAATATAATGATATATATATATATATATACACAGATATATATATATATATATATATATATATATATATCTGTGTGTGTGTGTGTAATATACAAAAATGCAGTACAGTACTGTACATATAATACTGCATTGATTCGAATAACATGTTACTGAATTGGAAAACTGGCAAACACAGCACTTGTAAAAACACAACAAAACTTCCCACTTGACCTTAGGGGTTATACAGTTGAATGACCTTTGATTAAGATAACTGGTGCCAATAACTGTGTGCACATGCACATGTCGAGTTACACAGAATGTCGAGTTTCCAAAACTTTACTATGTTTTATTATTACGATTAAGATATAATTTATTTTACTGAACCAATGCACACCTTTAATTCCTTTATTAAATATTTAGGCGACGAGATTGGCTAACAGTTCAGTATTTTTTATTGAAAAAAAAAGAGTTAAATATTAACTGTGTCTAAATATTAATTTTTAATAGTCAATGTATAAAATAGATTATTGTTAAAATATAACTTTTATTTTTTAAATTATTAATATAGTATATTGAACAATACAATAATAATCGCAAGCTTATGTATTATGGATGAAGGTAGCTATAGCTATTATTATTTAATTTGAAGCTAGGTAAAGTTGGTGAATGGTTCATAGCTAGTGTAAATATAAAGTTTTTGTGTAAGAAATACCACTACATATCTGAAAATGGATGTCATGTTTAAGCTTATTTTATGAACTTGAATTTATATTTAAAATTTTGGATAGATATACATTCTCCACACCTTAAATATTAATAATCAATGAACTGTCAATGGATGTCCAAATATAAATTGAGGAAGAATAATCTAATAATTAAGGTGTTGCTTTGTAAAATATCAAAGCATATCATCAAATAAAATTAACAATTTAATATAAGAATATATATATATATATATATATATATGACTTCCAAAATAAAATATATTAAATAACTGGTATATGGTGTTATTTCTTACGTGGATATCTGTTTGTACATACGGGAATGTTTTGTGATTTGGGTTGTTGTGATTTCAGCTGGAAGAAATGCCTCTTGACATCGAAAAATCTCCATTGGTTGATGAATCCATTGTCTTCCCAATGTCATAGAAAAAAATACACACACTAGATTTCACAATATTTGTCACTTGTAGAGTTATTCCACTGTGTAAGTAAGTGCACCACTGCAAAATCTTCATTTAGTCACCCGCTTGATTAAACATAACTCATGAAATTTTTCCCACTTAGTTTCAGTTTAGCTCACAAATTACTACTCATCATAATCATCATCAACTGTTTACAGCCTGTGGCTGGGTCAGTTTAGTAAACTGCCTCCATCTTCTGCTATTCTCCCACAATTCTTCCTCCTTTAATCACTTAATTCTCTTCTCACTTGCACACTTGCTTTTATCCACTCCTCCCATCTCTTCCTTTGTTGGCTTTTTCCTACATACATCTCCATCAGTTTCATTGGTATTCCCCCCTTTTCCATCCTCGTAACATGTTCATACCTTCTCATTCTCACTTCCTCTACTATCTCATGTACTCCCTGCACCCTCAATATTTCCTGGATAGTTTCATTCCTTATCTTGTTTCTCCTTGTGACAGATAACATGCTCCTCACAAACTTGAATCCCATGGCTTCTACTTTCCTAGTCTTTCTTACATTTGATGTCCATGTTACAGCTGCATATTCGAATATGGGCACAAAGTATGTCCTATAAAGCACCTCCTTCTACTTCAAGGACGCTTTTCTGCATGGCAGGTTTCTTGCACACCTTTAGAACAACTCCTCCTGCTGCCCTCTTATTAGATCTTCTTTACCCCCACCCTTCACCTCAATCACACTTCCAAGATACTTTACAGTATGTACCTTTCTTAGCTTTACTCTATCCAACTTTATAGCTTACTTCAAACTTTGCCATTCTAGATTTCATTCCACCTTTTTTCACTTGGTGATGCCATTTTTGTACTTCCTCTTCCTCCACACCATTAAATCATCAGCAGACATCATAACTTTCATTCTTTCCTCCCCGAGTTTTCCCGCCACTTTACAAATGGTAGGGATGAAAGAGAGCACTCCTCTGGTTCATGACCTTTTTTATTTGGAACCACTCTGTTCATTTCGTCCACCTCTTCAACATCTTAACACAACTCATGCTATCCTCATACTTACTCTTTACTCTTATTACAACTCCTCTTTACAATCCAACTTCCTCCATTGCTTTCCAGACTTTATTTCTATCCATACTATCATATGCCTTCTCCCCATCCATAAATTCCATTAGCAAATCCTTCCCAGATTCATATCGTCTTTCCATCAGCTGTTGTATAGTGAAGATCAAGTCTATACTAGACCTCTGTTCCCTAAATCCGTGATTAACTCTTGTCTCCACCTTTATTCCATTAAATTTCTTCTTGTCTTTAACAGTATCTTCTAATATATGTTTGTACATTGGCTAAGGATGGGAAAAAAAAGTATTGACATTTTACTAATATCAGTATTTTCCTTTTGATATTAGTATTTTTTACTCAACACTTTGGCTGATACTAGTACTCACACTCCGGTGTCGAAAGAAACAAATTTTTTGCTATCTTCACTCATGGCCTATGCTGAGATTAAATGTTTATTAGGGTGGTCTGCAGAGGAAGAACAAATGACGCGATTTCTCAATTCTCACTCATTTTCTGCATGACAAGCAAAAAGCAACTCTAGCATTCAGGGTCATATGCAAGAGCTTGACTAAGTGGTTGCTTTGTTGCCGCTAGTGTGGGTTTGCTTGTGTCCTCATAGGTTAAAAGGTGGAGCGATGATAGTGTGCTCAGGACCCCGCTATTGGTCTACTAAGCATTCACTATACTTTCTTGCATACCACCCTCAATCTCTTTTAGCTTATCATAATTTACAGCTGTTCTTTTATCTTTGTTTATCAATACAGCCCTGACTGGTTGACAGACTAGTGGAGACTATCTACTTAACACCACCTTCCTTTATCAATGACCACAGTCATCACAAACTAAACAAAATAACGTCCATTCTTCTATTGTTTGCCAATAGTTAATAATCTATCTTGATAGAGTACATAGATGAATGTAGTTTAAAAAATGGTTCCTCCCAAATGTAAATCATGAAAGTGCTTATAAAAAAAAGTTAGATAGCGAAAAAGCGTCTTGTAAAATACAATGATTATGCAAAAGTTGAGATTTTTTCGTAGCGAACATCTTACTAACTGATCAGGTTGTACGCCTATGTACTAATTACACCAATGGGTTAGGTATTAGTAAAGCTTAATTTAGATAAAATGCACCCGCATTTGCGCAGTTAGAGTAGAAAGACATTTAGGGGAAACCCCTAAGTGAATCCAACCAGGATCAAATCCCGATCTCCCTGTCTTCGGCAGTCTAGTCCAACACGAGTTTAGCGTGTTAGACTTCGTGGACACCGAAGCAGTTAAGAGATTATTAATATTAAATAAAAAAAACTTTTCCAGATTAAAATTTCAATATGACACTTACTGTTGTCAATAATTTTCTTTTGATAATAGCACGGTATAAATATTTTTCTTCCGATACTTTTAATGAGTACAGTATCGATACCATATTCCTAATATTGGTTCATCAGCGTTATTCCCCTGAAATTCATACACCTTTTCTTGTCTTTCTTAAAATTCGGTACTATAATTCTCTTCTTCCAGTATCATGTTTTCATTCCAAATCCCTCTCAGCATCCTGTATAACAATTGCATTCCTGATTCTGATGCTCTTATCATTTTCACAGTTAGTTCATCCACACCTGGTGCTTTCCCTTGTTTGATCCTCTCTAATGCGTTCTCCAGCTCCGGTGAAACCCACTCCATTCTCTTATGCTAATTCTTCATGATCCTTTGTTTCACTCTTATCCCCTTCCTCTTTCGAGTTAAACATATTCACAAAATATCCCTTCCATAGTTCATTTTCTTATTTTTCTGTCTTTATCCATCATTCTAATTTCTAGTCTTTTTTCCTTTCTCCTCTGGCTTCTTACCTAGCTATATAACATCGTCTTACTTTCTTACAGCTCCCTTTCCAATTTTGCATCCACTCCTTCTTCCTGTACCACTCTCTTCATTCTTCTCTTTTTATCCCTCCACTTTATTTGTTTTCTCATTCCTATTTTAAAAACTCCTTCTGAATGCTTAATTATTCTCCTACACTGCTTCCTTCACTTTGTTGTTCCACCATGCTGTCTCCTCCCACATACTTACAGTACTTTGCTGCTCCCACCAAACTTTTCTTAAACCTTTCTTGTTCCACCTTTACACTTTTCATCTCATCCTTGGGCATTAAGCTTCCTCCCTTTCCTATTCATTTTTAAGCCTACCCATTATCCTTCTTTCATCTTTTCTTCTACATTTCCATCCTACTGTGTCTGCCACCAGCGAACTGTGGTCACTACCTAGAGACATGATTAGTATCACCTGTTTGTAATGTTTATAGTCTGCCTTTTTATTTCGCTGTCAATAAGGTAGTAATCTTTTACAAAACTTTGGTTCCCATTCCAACTGAATCTAGTAATTTTATGCCTATATTTTTATTCTAGTTCCAAATGTTTGCCACATAATTCCATTTCATGCATAGTTCAAGTAGTCTTTTATCGTCTTCATTTCTCTCTCCCCATCCATCATGTCCTAACTTCCTCAATCTCTTCTTTCTCTTTCCAGCTTGATCATTAAGGACGCCCATCACCACGAGCCTTTCCTTTCCCAAGTACCTTTCTAATTCGTTCAGTCTTTTTATAGGGTCATCCAACTTGTGGTGCATACAAATTAAACCATTATAATTGTTTCTCTTTGTCCATAATTATCATTTTAATAATTCCATCACTGAGCCACTCCCCCTCTACTACCCATACTAATCCTACTACTACTCCTACTCCATTTCTCCTCCCATCATCATTTCCCATTAAGTGTAAGGTGAAGCCTTTGTTCATCTCCCGAACTTAACTCCTTTTGCACTCAGTCTTACTCAATCCTAGAACACCTAATCTCCTCCACTCGTTCATTAAGATAATACACTCCAGTTTGCAATTAGAGGTATTTTCCCCTATTGTTCAAAGCAGACATTTTTGTAGCTTTAACCCAAAAAATGTATAAAGTATAAACGTGTTTCCCCTTCATATAATATATTTTAAGATGTGTAAGACCCCCTTTACAGTTCAATACAATATTGCCAACAAAATATATATATATACACACAAGACTCGTAATTTGTTTTAAACTTATTTATGTGTATTTTTAATAACTTGGTAAGAAGTAATAAATGATAAAATTGAATCTTTGTTATTCTTTTATTCCCTTTTCCTTATTTGAGCTTAAGTCTTCTATAACGACATGTTTCAGTGTTATGTTACACCATCTCTAGGTTTGAGAAAAACCATTGTATTGTGAAATATTGTATAGAGATATGTTAATAAAATTGCAAGTTTAATAAAGTTAAACTTTATAAATGTAAATAGTCTAAAGAAATTAGAAGATACTATATGAAATATTAAATTAACAAGCCTATAATTACCTTATTTATGATGACAATAATTTATATTAATACATACTATCGAAAGGTTTGTGCAATTTTGAAGTATTACTATCTAAGAAACTTTTTTTTTTGTAAGATTAACAATAATATCTAATTTATCAATTGTTTTATTTTATTCCTTAATATTGGTAACATACCACTTATAATATGCATTAAAATAAACCAATGCCATCATAAGTAAGGTAATTATAGGCTTGTTAATTTAAGTGATTATTTATTTAATAATTCTATTATTATCTTCTAATTCCTCTAGACTATTTACATTTATAAAGTTTAACTTTATTAATTTACAGTTCTAAAGTTAAACTTTATTAAACTTAGAATTTTACTAACATATCTCTATACAATATTTCACTTTACATTGGTTTTCAGCAGACCTGGAGATGGTGTAAAATATAACACCGAAACATGTTGTCATAGAAGACTAAAAAGCTCAAACAAGGAGAAGGAATAAAAGAATAACAAAGAAGATTTAATTATATCATTTATTTGTGTGGCAAAGATTTTCGATTATGAATATTCAAGAACACAGTGAAGTGTATTATCTAAAAATAATCTTAAAGGTGTTAACTCAAATCCAGACAGATTAGCACAAGCCTAATTTCTTTTAGTGAAATGTGAGCAATAAATTAAAAATAATACGTGTGCAATCCTTTTAAAAGCATTTAAGAATATTATTAGAGCATTTTAAATGTTATTTCATTTTCTTTGAGAATTTGAAAAAATTAAGTTAGCTTTTAAGAAAAGAACAATTTTATTTAATAATAAATCCAGATATTTTGGGTTCTCGTATATTCCCTTTTATATGAATATTTTATATTAGTAGCTTATCAGTGATATACAAACTTGTCCATAAACAATATAATAATAAAAAAAGGTCTTTATTTTGCTTATTTATGCTTTCTCAATTTCACCCTTTAAAAACCATTTAAAAATAACTCTATATTTTTCTGCCTTTTTTTTTATAAAGTTTTGATAATAACTGTATCCAAGAATAAAATTCTCTATTAATAATTAGCACCCTCTCTTTCAATAAGATTGCATAACCTGAAACACTGTAGATTTCAAAATTATACTTTTGTGTAATCGGGCACATATTAAATGTGCAAAAATAAGTGTTCTCTGAAATGCAATAAAATTGTAAAAAAGAGATTTGCATTTCCAAAGACTATACAGTATATTTCATTGGAAAGGTTTTGGTCATGATCCTGGATGTTGTCCCCAAAAAACTTTGAATTGAGCCCTGTTAGGGTCCAATATTAATTCATGATGTGATGTGTAATCAGTTCCGACGAGCCGACAAACTTTTCATACATTTTTTAATAAGTCCAGATTAATTCATTTCTATTTCACACTAGACATTTGTGATAATTTGCATTGAGGGGCAAAACTTTATTTTCCTTGTGAACTTTTTCTTTATTCAAGTTTCACATATGACTCACCAAACTCAAACTTGAGGGGGTGGCGGGTGAACCTGTGCGTATGCTATGAAAGCTCCATACTATAACTCAAAGAAGCATATTCCGTAATTAAAAAGCAACACCAATCAGCAAAACAATGTATTTTTCAGAGGCAAGATGGTTTCTATAGACCTCAACAGTCAGCTCACAACTACTATCATCGTCCACAAGGGAGTGCGCACAAGCCGAACAGCGAGAACAGTGGAATATTTTCATCCATCAGCAGTGGTTTCAACAATTTTGTCAGCAATATCTTTGGTTGATAAGTTTTGAAAACACATAAAAACAATTCATCCAACTGCATCACCATATAATACTGTATTCATCTAACTATAAGAACTTTGCTACACATAGCTAAAACTGACATTTCATAGATTTTGTTTTGTGAATAATAACAATTTGGAAATTGAATGTTATGTTTAATGGCCACTTGAAGTTGGTTTCGATATCCTTAACCAGAACAGTTTGTATTATTTACAAAACTCAAAACTATTTTTGATTTTTATTCAATTCAGAGAGGTTAATGAACAAAATAATGAATGCTAAATGACTGAATAGACAAATAAGTCATTAAATATACTTAAAATGTAAGAACATTTGTTCACTTTCACATTACATTTTGTTTGAAAACTCTTGAAACATTATTTTGGATGAAAGATATTAAGAAAAGTTAAGCTGAGGGATATTCACATTATTTTGTTGTAAGTGTTAAATTATTGTTATACCTAAGAAAGGAAAAAAGGCATTGGATGGCTGGATTCAATAAAGATCAATAGTAGAGAAGGAGAAGGCCTTCACACTACCCAGGAAAGTGTAGGTCCTAAAGTTTACATTTAAAATGCATCACATATTGGTATTTTTCAGGGAACATCTGGCTCTCTCTTCAACAGAAGAAAGAAGAACTCTTGACTAGATTATGGCTCAAGGTTAATAACTGTAGCTTGGATCCTTTAGCTGCTTGTTCAAACTTGACTACACTCAACTATTATTATTTCAGGTATTTAATGTGCACTTTCTGAAATGACTGATTATAACAGCCCACAACTTATAAACAAACTTAAATCTAAAACAAACTCAACATACAGTTTCCCGGCTGTTAATTCATCATGTGAAAGGTGAAACACACATTTCACCAACGTTAAAGTTTTAGGCCATGTTGGAAATCGTACCCAGGACCCTTAGCTCAGTAGGCAAACACACCAGTGACTGAGCTAAGGTGTTGGACTTACAACAATTATTCAAGTTTGAACAGACAAGATTCAAGTTAGTGAACAACCTTGAGCCATAATCTAGTGTTCTGCTCTCTTCTGTTGAAGAAAGGGGAGGGGGTCTTATGTGCCCTGAACATTTATTTTAAATGCAAACGTTTGATCAAACAATGTCCTGCTAAGTGTGTTAGGCCTTGGCTTTCTATTCCTATTTAAATGTTTGCTTAATCCAAAGTAAAAAAATTATAAAACATTAGAAACTTGTATAAAACTAAAGAGACCATTTTAGTGAATCCAAAGCAGAAAAAATATCCTATTTCATGACAAATTATAACTTATAGATCATGACCATGTACAAGACATTTGATGGAAATGTTCCTAGACCTCAAAGATAATATATATAGGCAGTGCCGGATTTAAATCTGCGGAGGCCTCTGGACATCATATAGTGTGATGCCCCCCCATAAACCTATGTGTTTTTTTTTCAAACCGTGTCTTACTACCTGCTAAGATTATATGTATGTATATTAAGTACACTAATGAGATTTGGATGAGTAAGTGTACCTGCATTTGTGAGGATAGTGAGGGGAAAACCATTTAAGGAAAAAACATCCTCAGTACACCCGAATGAGATTAGAATACCAATCTTCCCAGTTTAGTATAATGCAAGAGTGACGCCTTATACCCTGTGGCCACCGAAGCAATTTCATGTAAATGACATCATAGTATGTCTGAAGAAAGGTAAAAAGTAAAAACTAAGCAAATGTAATAATAGCAAAGTAAAAGGAAATAAGCTACGTAAGGAGTTCATGAAAACACTCATTATAATACAAACTTCCCTTACTTTCTTTGCAGCAAACATGCCAATAATGTTTTTAAAGTCCATCTTGGTTCATGATTTTATGAAGCCTTTTGTTTTCTAACTTCATTTTTGAACATGACCTTTCCCCACTAGAGTTTGACACTATAAGTGCTAAATATATTCCTAAAAGTATTTCAACATTGGAAAATGTTGCTCTAAAATGTTCATTGAGGATTTCATAGAAGACCATTTACGTTGAAAGAGTCTTTATGGTTTTATTTAATGTCCACCCCTAGTGCTGCAAACTGTATAAGTTCATTTCTTAAGGAGGGTTGCTTTGAGATCATTTTGTATTCAGTGATCAGATTGGTACAGTGGGAGCAGGGGACACTCCACCTTTTCCCCCTGAAATAAATTTGCCTCCTACTAGATACACTACAAATAATATGTTATCAAACATGAGGTTGAATGCTTTTATCTCAAACTTCAAGTTACTTCTAAGGGGTATCTGTTAGGAAAAAAATCAGGCAAGGCGCATCCTAATTAGCTTCTAGGACCATCTAAATTTAAAAATGTCTAATGGAGAACCACTCCAAATAGTTTCTGAAATGATTCAATTTTCAAATATCTTATTGAAGCATTTAATTTCCAGGAATGAACCATTCAAAATAACTTTTAGGAAGAGCTTGTTTTAAAAATATTGCTGGGCGAAGACAGCTTTAAATAGATTGAAAGGGCATCCAAATTTCAAAAATTTTTGAGGATAAATTTAAATGGTAACTTATAGAGGAGGCTAATTAAAAAAATTCAAGGCAATTACTACACATTATATCTTCTAGAGGCATCCAATTTTCAAAAATTTGTTGAAGGAGGACCATTCCATATTTATTCTGCAAACATCCAAATTTCAAAATAAAATTGGGGAAGACTTATTCAAATAGTTTACGAAAATAATCTAATTTTCCCAAATTCGGAAGGATAGCTCCAAATAGCCTTTAGAGACATCAAGCCTTTACCAGGGGGGGGGGCTGAGGGGGGCGCTTCGTGTGTATAAGGCAAGTCCATAAAACACTTATTTTTGCTTGGCCTTCCCCACACAAATAAGATTCAGCCGCCGCTGGATTGGTAGATGTAGATAATATCTACAATATAAAATTCAAATTATGTTTTTCTTTCTTGTAGGGGTTTGTGGGGGCCCCTAAGGTGATCGCCTCGCCTTAAATCCGGAACTGTATATAGAATAAACATAGTTTTAAGGACTTATGATTAATGACAATATATGTTAATGTATTTTTTATGTGTTATGTATTACAAGTTTATTTTAATTAAAATATTTTATTTATCACACAAAGCTGCCATTAAATTATTAAAACTTTTAATCCCAATACATTGCAACTTTAAAGTATCTTCATTTTAAAATAAATGCTAATAATACACATTAAATATTAACTTTTTTGTTGTTATAAAAGATATAAAATAAATCTACAGTACCTATCATTTACTTAAACACATCTTATTATTTTTAGCACCGTGTGTTATTAGCCATTCAGGTTATACACTTATGTACTAATTACTATAATGTTAACTAGTAATGAGGAGGGTTTTAATTTATGGGATGTGCATTCACATTTTCATAAAGGGTGAGTGGAAAACTAGTTGTAAAAACATCCTCGGTACATTTGACCGAGATAGAACCCTGATCTCCCTGTCATCGACAGTCTAGTATAAAACGAGTGTGACGCCTTAAGAGTTTAGACCATGCGGCCACCGAAGTGGGTCACAGCTCATTATTAACCTCAGTGCAGTGCCTATGTGTAATCAAGGCTATTTCAAATCATGATGAAATAACTTGGGAACAAGTTTACATAATTATAACTAGGGGCATGCGAAGAAATATTACCTTGCTACCATTGAAGCAAAATTAAAATAGCTTTTTAGCTTTATTTTTATCAAGTGTGTGAATAAAGTTGTTTAAAATAAAGTTGAACTAAGCACCCTTGGTTAAAACATTTATCATGTGTGAAATAAGCCTTGAACAAAATTTTCTCATCAAGAGAGGGTTCAATGAAGTTGAATGCATTACAATGTTTTTAAATAGGTATACAAAAGAAATAGTGGATAGTAAAGTTTAGGTAAATATGTGCCAACCTTTGACTTGATGCATTATATACTTCTACTTAAAGTGAGATAAATACATTTTAGAAGACCAAATTTTATTAAGTAAAATGAAAAATTACACATCTTCTTCATCCGGTACACACTCTCTCACTTTATTAAATGCTGCTATAAGAGCAGCAAGTTGAGCCTTTTCAGTCGTACCTTTACAAAGCCGAAACTCAATGTCTGACATAGCTGCTAACAAGCCTGTCTTAGCTTCCACAGGCATTTCAACTGAAATAAAGTAATACAAATATTAGCTGTTACAACATTCATTTAGGAGGTGAATGTTTGTTTTTTCCATTATTTAATGCTTATTTATATGCAAAATGTTCTAATGTAATTCAAATGTTTTTTATTAGATGCTATTTAACTTTTTTTAGCTTGTTGTTGATATACTAATTCTATACCAATACAGATAAAGTATTATTATTAGCACCGCGTCTTACTACCCGTTCGGGTTGTACGCACTTACGCTAATGTGCAATGGTAGAGTGATTGTGAGATGAAATGAAGGACCTACAGTTTAACGTGGAATCCGAACCACGGCGGAGGCCTGGCATTCCCCACATTCACAAGTTGTCTTGTCAGAGGTGAAGGAAGGGTTTGGTAATCAGATAAATCTTTGCCGGCACCGAGGATTGAACCCCGGATGCCAGCATAGAAGTCTGACACCTTACCCCTAGACCACCAGGTCACCCCACAGATAAAGTGAAATCTCTTAATAGAAGATACCTCTCAGGAATAAAAAAAGTTTATTTTATTTAGAAAAATGTGTATTTTTTTAAATCATACTTTTTGAACAGTTTATTCTATATGAACCGATATACTGTGAATAATAACTAAAACAATCTTGTTACTGCACTGTCCAGTATTGTACACAGAATAATGACTAATGAACAAATATTTACATAGCTTACAGACAGATTGCATAATACACCGAAAATATGTTAATAAAATTAAATATGAACATTAGGTCTTCTATACTGTATGTGTGTGCACAAGCACAGACAATTGTTGGAGCATCCCTCTGCTGCTAGCTTGGAAGAATTTCCTCATGTCATAGAATTAATATGTTTAAATATAAACTGATTTTGTCAGGAAGATTAGTATCTGGTAGGCTAGTTTCTGGAACAATTTAATCATATTCATACATCATATCATGTTAACTGTAACTGACACTTTTGATAGATATTATCAATGCCTGTAAAATAACACATTTAATACAGTAACATAGTATCAATGTAGGTAGCAAAGCTATATGTTTGAGTTTTCTTAACTGTTCTTCCATCAAAAATCAGGGTATAATTTTACTGAAACATAAAATTTAATCAAAAGTATTAACTCACGGCGATGAACATAAAGATGAACTTCTGTTAGGATATCTTGAAGAGCCAAACCTTTTGCAGTTTTCAAGTCGAGTATTTCTATATTATTAATTTAAAGAAAATAAAGAATAGAAATAGTCATCTAATAACACACCAAACTTTTGAATTCATTTTCTCTCTTCTTTTTTTTAAATAAAACTTTTCAAGCAGGTAAGTGTTAAATTTTGATTGATAGCAATAGCACACCAAAGCAAAAAGTGCATAACATTAAAGAGATATGACAACCTCCTTGTCCTACAAGTGAAAAGGAAGACGCTCATAACAAACACATATATAAGGGAAAATGGAAAATAAACTGTCATATAGGAGACATCCATTGATTACACGCCAAGATAATTAAACCTAAGTAATATTATAAATAACCTTATAATAACGTACTTTACAACTTAAAATTATTGTAAAAGCCTAAGGAAATATTAAAAAAATTATAAATATCCAAAAGAAGAAAAAACTAATTTACAAAACCAATCACAAATCTTTAATGTTTAATACAATTGGAGAGTTATATCAACTAACTCTTTTAAGCCTAGCATGCAAAAATAATAAACTTCTCAAGTAATATTAAAATTATGTTTGATATTGTTTAACCTTTTTTACACTTGCTAAATCATATGAGCCCTATTAAAATAACTAGCATAACTGACGTAACATAAATTATTGAAATATTTAGCCCCATTGTAGACATGATAACTGGGATGGAATCAAACACTCTCTAGATTCACAAAGTAGGCCTATATTCCAAATTTAACAAGTTAGAATCAACATTAAATAAAGACAATCCTGTGTCCCCAGTCCCCACTCCAAAAAGCTGAAGAGTAAAAGCTTTTGACAAAGTTTACAGAATGGAAAATATTTGGAGTAGGCCAAATCCGCCCGGCAGGTGATCTTTTGAATCCAGCAGCACAAGGTAACAAATTGAAAGCAACAGAAATAAATGATGCAATAAGTTTTATATGTTAAATAAGTCACCACATGGGCTTGAATGTTGTAAAAATTTGGCAAGATTTAGCTGACTAAAGAGATAAAGAAGGACTGTGGCGGCGTCAGTTCATTTGGGATGGTGTGGCTGAAAATGAGTAAGGCCCAATGTTATGGTGGAGGGGCTTACGAGAAACTTGTGTGTTAGCTGATGTGGCAATAAGAATCCTTGGGGCCTCTGTCATATCAGCCACAGAAAGAATATTCAGTACATTCCCTTGAATATATAGCAAAAACATAAACAGATTAACAACACAATGGGCAGCCAAGTTAACATTTTTATCTCATAGCTAGAAATTACTAAACAGTAGCAATAAGCCAAAAGAAAAGAAACCAAAAGATAAAACAATGACACATCATCAGAACAAACTAAGCTGCAATCTAATGCCGAGGAAGAGGATATTATGGACACTACATTTACTTGTGAAAGTGATGAATAAAATGTGGAACAAATACTATTAAGTAATAAGAATGATTGATTGAAGAGGGCAGTGAATTTTTATCATATAATTCACCTTGCTTCTTAATATTGGATATTTAAATACAAAGTATATGTAATAACATAAATATATAATTTTATTACTGGAGAGAGAATGAATTAATTTTCATAAATATTGTCTAATTCACACCATATTTCTAGCAAGTGTGTTTATATTTTTCTGTGTAGTTGAGTAAAAAGTGTTCTTATTTCTGTAATTTTATATCACTTAGTTAGTGTGTCGATAAAAACTGTTCAAGTCACTTCTCTATCTGTTAATATTATTTCCACCTTCTATCTTTTTTATTTTAAGATTGTCTAAGCCTTAAAATACACAAGGTATAGGTAAATAATACTGGGGATTAAAAAATTCTTTAACAAAGAAACCTAAAAATAATAACATTAAAGATTACTTATTAATGTGTTCAATTGAATAGTTATCTCTTGTAGTTTGCAGTAAATAATATAATATTAATAATATTTTTGTATAGGATGTGAAATTATATATATATATTTATTTATTTTACAAAGCATTTTGTATAGCTAAAAAGAAAAATATAAAAAACTAGGTTTTCAAAGAAAATTTATAACCACCTGGGTATTTATGAATTTTGGGTATTTACCCTTAATTATAAACACTCAGGTATTTTTACATCTCTAATTAGGCATATATGATTGCAAAATTTACAAAAATGTAATGGCCAATATAAATTTCCTCAACTCTTAAGAAATCTGAGTGGGGAAAAACGGTCAAGAAACCATTTTAACAAAATTGCTAAAGCTCAACTTAAAAATCATTTGACCTAAGATAACCTGGATTTTTTTACATATGGTAGGGCCTATATTATTGAAATAAGAAAGACAACATAATGGAGGGCTGTAAAGGGTATTTAAAAGCTTCTCAATAGGTGGTATAATCAGGTGGGTGAAATATCAGGTTGAGCAGCTAGTTCAGTATCATGATGCAGTGGGTTTGAAATACTAGCACATACTCAATTATTGTTTTTATTACTATTCGAGATAACTAAACAAATGTATATACAAGTTTGTATACTTTGTTCAACCACTTTTAAATAAAACATCATAGTTGAGGAGAGGAAAAGTAAAAACTAAGCGTGAAATTGTTTCAATTTGTTGTTTAAAGATGACATCAATGGCATATGTACACTTTGTTACCCTGAAAGTTAGCTTGACTTATATTGAATTGTTCCACTATAGTGAAGCTTATAAGATAGGGCCTGTATAGTTGATCAAGGTAAGACTTCTACCATCCAGGGTAGATAGAGTATACCCCTGCCGCCTTCAAATGGTCTAGATATTATTAGAACAATGAATATGTAAGGGAGGTATAACCTGAATTGGTCTCAAGGCTCAATATTTAATGTTCAGAAAAATGTTTGGCTTTCTAGAATTAAGAGTCGTTACTAGTGCAAGATCACTAACATGCAATTTAAGATGCACATGGAAATAGTTGATTGTAAAGTGATAAAGTAAAATATATTTTTAATTGTAAGAGTGTGTTGCTTTTCTTTGTGACATGTTAACACATTTAGTGAGGGAAACAAGTATGTTCATGCATGTTGAAATCTTAAATATTTTTAAATTTTACTCACTAAGTAAATACTGCATTGGCCCTAATATAGTGCAATATTTTCACCCTAAATTTTTTTTTTCTGAAAACTGTACTCATATTATATAGGCAGCCTAACTTTTCCACTAAAAAAAAGTGTGGATTCCAAAGAGGTCTAGTTTTTAGCATTCTAAGCTCAAAACAAAGCAAAAGAGAGAATAAATTTTCAGCCTTCAGTGTCACTGAACTGGTAATTCAGTAGGTTAGTGTTTGTTGGTGCCAGAATCTGTTCTGTGGTATTGATATTAAAAAGATTATTCATGGCAGATCAGCAAATGAGTGATTGTGTTGAAAAGAAGGCTTCCTTGGTATCTCAAGTAATCAAAGGTGTGTGAAGAAGCTACAATATAAATTTTGAATTAAAAACTGCAAGGCGCAACAAACAACATGCAGGCTGTTAACCAGTTTTTCCTTGAGGAATATTCGAGACATTTAATTTTTCATGAAGAACACCTTAAAAATTTTAGGGTCGTATTATATGTGAAGCCATATTATATTTGAGCCAATATGGTATTCTTTTTTAGGCCTGACTGTTATTTTTGTATTATGATCATGGTTGCCAGCCAATCAAATATGTGCATCTCTGTATATATTAAATGTAAGCGTGAAAGCTGTAAAAATCGCAGCATTTGTTCACGTCCTAAGATCGAAAAACAGACTTTAAACCAAACCATAGAGTTTACCAGCAAAGGATACTGTTGTAAGTGGCACTGAATGTATCACTTAACAGCCACTTGACTATGTTGGCGATGTCGTTCTTCAAGGGGTGTCCAACACACGTATAAACATTATCCTCATTCACCTCCTTGTATGCCATGGATGTGCTTTGGAGGACATTGAGGACTTTCCTCATGTCGCCCTGAGCAAGTGTGAGAAGGGCCTTCTTGCCATCTTCTGTGGCACTCACGCTTAGATAGGGAAAAACACAGGAATTAAGGTAATATTTACAAAAGCAAGCTCCAATTTTAACTTAATATTGTTTTGAATTCCTGAGCTGTAATGTTACTGTTCCTCTGATCAAATAGTGATAGATGAAATTCCAGAAAGCAAACAATCAAAATATAGGCATATAAGCAATTTTGATTCTAAAAAAACAATCACACTTACTTTTCTTGCTCAATAACATATTCTAGTCGTGGAAGGATTTGATCAGCATTGAGTGGACCAAATCTAAATCTTGTGCATCGAGACTGAACTGCGGGTATTATCTTGCTGAGATAGTTGCAAATGACACAGAAACGCACATTTTCTGTGAACTTTTCAATAACTGGAATAAAAATAAGTTAGAAAACTTAAAAAAAGAAGAGATACATTTGTGAGTGAAATATAGTTAGACATATTTAAATAATCAAACATAAAATAATTTTAAAAGAAAATTACATAAAGAAAAATTTAAAAAATTTAAGTTATTTTTCTTTCTCTATAAATCAATATAATAATAGGTCTGCTAAGGTGAATACCAATTCAAGCTATTTTTGCCCAATATTAGGCATACAATGTATTAAAAAATTGGTATTTCAAATTTAGCTATAGGACTACTTTAGACCTTTAACTTCAATTTTTTTTTCCCCCTATCCAGAACACTTCCAGGATAATTCTAGTCAGTTTTGAGCACTATAAAAACCAAAAGGTGAGTAGCAACTATTAAATTATCTAAAACTTACTTCGTCTTAAAGCATTTTGAGCATCGTTTGTCATGGCATCAGCCTCGTCCAAAATGATGAGCTTAAAGCCAGATTTGAAGATGGTTCGTGTGCTTGCAAAACTCAGGATCTGTCCTCGAACTATTCCAATACCGCGGTCATCTGATGCATTCAATTCCAAGACCTAAAATTTATAAATCATATCATGTAATAGTTACTATAAGTTACCATTCTTTTCTTTGCGAAATAATGAGTCAATATTTCTAAAACAATGTATGAAGTTGATTCTACGTTTAATACAAGGCAAAGATTATATTTCGTCACTACACCTAATACAAAATAAATAACAGGCAAATATTATAATCTGTCGTTTTGAGCATTTATTGATAGCCGAGTCAAGTTTTTATCTTACAAAATTGCTTTCATTCTATCGTCTCAACAAATCTTTCATCTAAAGGTAGGCCTATGACAAAAGCACAATGCAATATTTTATTTATGATAAATATGTGTATGTAGGTACTTCCAGAATTTAAGGATATAATTATTTAAAGCCTTTCTGAGTTTACTAGGGGTTTAGCCAAACATTATTACAGGATAAACATAGCAACCAGACGCCAAGACAATTAATTTACAACTTATATAAATATATGTGAATATAAATTCACATTTTAAGATATTTATTTACATTTATTTTCAATTTATATTTTCTATATCAAATAAGGAATTAATGGAAACAAAATCAGTATTTTGGAATTAAATTAAGAACACCAATGCGGAAAAATTACCTTACGCCCTACACTTAATCATGTTTTTTAAGATTCCGATTAGAATGGAGATTTATTGGTAAAATAAAGATTATGATTCAGGAAAATGTGTACTTTTGCCTGTAAAAGAATGAGAAAAAAACTAAACAAACAATAGATAACACTTTGTCTACCCTGAAAGATAGTAAACTTACTTTGCTGGTTTCCCCTAAGGTGCAGCTTAAATGATAGGGCTATAGACCATCCCTTTAACCTCTCTAGTGTGTATGTCATCTCTCATACATTTGTGAAGTGCACTGCAGTGTGTGCGACATCAGTCGTCGGTAATATTTAATGCATTTATAGGCTTGAATTATTGCCCTACAGAAATTAAGTCACCCTCAGGAAGGATTTCAATAACTAATAAAAAAAAAGTATTTGAGAGATTAACATAACACTGTTAATCTTTCATCATAAATAAAGTGTACACGTTGAACTTTTTAAAAAAAAGCTGGTTTTTACAGCAAAAATCGCTTGGGTACAAGAGGGTTGTATAGTAATTTTACTTCTTCTCAATGTCAAAAAGAGTGTATACGATATTTTATTTCCAAACAGTCTTTATTGGGAGAGATAAATAATTTCGATTTAAGACTTTCGAGATTAAAATTAATACATAATCTTAATGCCTTATAATTAGCTACAAATTGATTATTATTTATAAAACTACTCACCATTTGACTAAATTGTTCTGGAGAATACAATTGTTTAGCGCAGGCCAAAATTGTGCTTGTTTTTCCAGTGCCCGGTGGGCCGTAGAACAAAAGATGTGGCAACTGATCTTCTTTGATGAATCTGTTGACTAAAAACCAATTAAGAAAATAATTCGTATTTATAATTTCCACATGACATAGTCTATTAAAATACATCAAATGGGAAAGTTGCCTCAAGAGCGATAGAATAAAAGAAGAAAACCGCCAACATGAAGTAGGCCTATCAGTTTAAACAAAATATTATTAGATTAAAGATGAAAAACCAAAAAGTTGATATGGAAAATTATAACCTAGATTATACAATGTCTTGGAATAAAAATCACCCTAATAATATGCACATTGGTGGGTGAGTAGAATTAATTGTCCTGATGCATGTGGTCTGTTATGACCGTAATGGAGAGGTCCAAGTTTGAATTCCGGCTGGCTATACTGAAGGTTTTTCTTAAATAATTTCTCAGCCTTCCTTCACAAAAATAAAATATATTTTCTTTAAAAATTTCTCCCCCCTCACCAAACCCTGACCCATTAACATGATTAAATACAGATAATACATATGGATTCTAATAGCCTACATAGTAAACCAAACTTGAATAAATAGAACAATAGTCATCCTGAACAGGAAGAAACAATGCAAAAAATAAATAGTAATTATTGGTACCTACTTACTTGTGTTTATTATATCATCGTGTGATATTAGCTCATCTAATTTGTTTGGCCGGTACTTTTCAACCCTATAAACACAAGACATAAGGCTACATTTGTGCCAACACAGATAATATAATAATATATATTATTTCAATGTTATTTTAAGCTTAGCCTACCGTATAAGTTAACATCAAAATTTAACTTTATATAACTAACTCAATAGCTGATACAAGCATGAATAGAAATGAAAAAAGCAAGAATGATGCCTAGGCACCTTACCATATAACACACTAAATTTTACTTAAGATAGTAAATGTGGCTTTATCTCTGCCAACATAAGACAGCCCCTTGGTCGGTATAGCTCGCTTGAGGGCCGACACCCTAGATTTATTTTTACTATATAATCAAATTATTACTAGGTATTGTTATACCCTACTCATAAGGAAATGGTGAGTCAAATAATACTATAATTAGCCTATATTTAGTTGAAATAATTTTATTTTAACAACATTTAGACAAATCACCAAAATCTAAGTCAAAACATAAACACTAAACCAACAAGTAGTTTTATTCATGATCCCTTATGATACTAGGTCATCTTATACTGTAATATGAAAGTCAAATAGTTAATTTTGTAAATATTAATTGAAATTATAAATTAATAGCAAATGGAACCGGCAAGGTTATATCAAACCAGCCGAGAAATTGTAGTAATGAAGGTTAGATTAAGCTTGTTTAGAAAGGAACCTTATAATATATGTATACATTATTTAGACTTAATATTTAATAATATTATAATAAATTAGGAACTATTATTACTTTATTTTATTATTTGACTTCCTATCTATGACTTAAGGTGGGTAGGCCTATGTTTGTTCAGATCTTTACTAGACTTTAAGTTTAATTATAGTGGCACCTTGTGTAAGTTTGTTGGATAAAAAAATTGTTATTGGACCTGTATCACTAAGGTGTCTTTGGTTTTTAATTGTTTAATATAACAGAGTTTTAGAATTATTTAGAATTTAATTTGAATTTGGAATTGGATTCACCATTTTTTATATGTGTAATGGCAGTAAACTAAAAATGTTGTGATTCTCGGGTTTTTAGAAAAAAAATGCCAAATGGTAGGCTTAATGATCTTGGGGTTTGTCCCTAAAAAAGCTTTAGATAGCATAGTGAATAGACACAAAATTAGTACCATATGCAACAGTACTAATAAACACTATATATTGTGTCAGAAGGTACTACTAGTTAGTAGGCTAGCAGATATCTTGTTTGACATTTTAAATTAATGTAAGTAATTTAATCCAGGCCTTATATAAAAAAAATTGGAATATAGTAGCATAGTTTAAAATTCGTCTGTGACGTTTCACAGGTGATAAGGTGTAGATAATAATTAAGTGTGTTAATATTAAGTTTGTTATATGCATAGCCGCATGAAATAACTTTTTACAAATTAGTAAAATACCAATAAATATTAAGTCAAATAAAGGATATAGGGCCTATTGCCCTAACCTGTCAAGTTTCGCATTGAAATTAATATATTACATGAAGATTTTATTATGTCTAATATTACTTACCATGGTAGATTAGATTTTGTTGATTTTGATGAATCCGTTCCTATCATTTCTATAATAAGGAATAAATATTTATTTTGAAACTTGATACCTTGCAGTGTTTAGAAAAGCATGACAATAGTAAATTATAAGTGCGCCAAATATCAAGTGAAGCCAACATTACTTCTTGCTTCCCGCTTAACATAAGAAATTTTATCTCGTTTTCTATAGTCTCCTAAGAAAATATATCTTTTAACCCGATTTTTATACATTTTTTTTTCTTTCTTCAATGGCACTGAAGATATTGTCTTCAATAATCCAAGAGCACTTGTATTTAATTTACTCCCGATTCCACTTTCTTGATTTTCTTATTAGATCACTGAGGTTCTAACCCATCTAACTTAGCCTTATCTCACCACAAATTTCGTCTACAAAATAACCGGAAAGACATTTTGATCGTCTCTACACCGACATATTTATATTTAGAAGGAAATTGTACAGCATCCTGTACAAAGTATTGTTGTCTGAGTGTAATACATTAACTAAAGAAAAGTCTGTAATATAATTAAGAATATAATTTCCCCAAGCCTACTGATGTACAGCGCAAGTCATAAATATATGTTCTAATGTTTCTGGAACGTGGCAAACCACACAATGTGGGGACGGTACTTTACGCATCAAATAAAGTCTGTCTTTCGTGTAGGCGTGCCCGGGCCGAAGGCGAATTATTGTACAAATAAACTTTCGAGTGCCCTTAACTCCTGAAAACCATGGTGTAACTAATTTTGTACCACAAACCCCATGGTACCATTTTGCTTTCTGCTGGCATGTGGTCCCCCACCATTCGCTTCATTTAACCCAACTTCTGTGTTTTACCCTCGGTATTAAGTCGCTATACGATAGCGAGATTTCTTGTCCAATAGAAAATAAATTTATACTAGATGCCAAACTATCTACTCTCTCATTACCCATTATACCCACGTCACTAGGAATCCATTGGTACCCCAATTCGTAGCCCCTATCTCGTAAAGAGGCGCACTCTTCGTGTATTTGAATTATCAATGGGTGTGATGGAGAGCTTGACAAGCCACTTATAGACTCCAAAGCGCTACGGGAGTCGCATAATACCACTACAAGCTGCGGTCGTAAATATAAGATATATTTCAATGCCTGTAGGATAGCAAATAATTCCGTTGTAAATATTGATGCATCGAATTGTAGTCTATATGACTGACCATAATTAATACTACTACCATAAAAGGCCGCACCCACCAGGGCTGGCTCCCCTCCCCTCCTAGTACCATCTGTAAATATAAGTCTGTATCTACTCCAACTTTCTTTCATATACCTTACTGCATTTAACTTCTTTTCGATCGGATGGGTAACTCTTTTTATTCCTGAATCAGGAATATATAATATCACTGGTACATTCCAGAGGGCATCCTGCCCCCCAATGATACACTGTACCGACTATTGAAGAGAAAAAATATATTGACGGAGTTCATTCAAACCCAAAAAACTATCCACCAGAGAAGAGCATGTTTTTCTTTAACCAATTTTGTTTTGTTTCAACATAATTTGTAAGGATCCAAAGTCTGCGTTACAAGATAACTAAAAGTTGAACAATCTTTAGTAAAAAAAACTTATCCGCCATCAGACGGCGCCTAAGAAATAGAGGGAGTTATCCCGCTTCAGTCAGGAGTGCGTTGGTTCGTGATGTATGGCAAACGCCCAGGCACAGTCTTAAAGCCGTATATTAGATTTTATCCAGCTTTGATAGTGTGGATCGTGATGCAGTGTGATGTAAAAAACACCCATACTACAATCGAGATCGTATAAGCCCACGGTACATTTGTAACATTGTATATGGGTGGTTACCCCACGAGGCACCCGCCACTGATCTCATAGTATTTATAAACCTGTCATATATTCCAGATAGTTCCAAAACATGAGGGAGCCAAGATCCCTTCATGTCTAGTGTCATCTCTAAAAATCGCATCGTCGGCTGTACCTGAATTCGATGGCCTTCATAAACTAGTCTAATTGAATTATCTCGCACTCTATGTTAAGCAATTTTGACATCTACATTTGTAAACAAAATAAAGGTATGATTTTTGTAAATAACCGAATACAATAATTAATAATCAATGCGAAACAACAGTACAAAAATATAAGAAATAACTCATGTATATCATAATGAGTGAGCTTGATTTAAAAATATTAATAGAAGAAAATTTACTTTTAGTATATACTTACTACGCTTGGCTAATTTATTACGCCAGACATTTACCATTATTATTTTCTGTACGTTTGACGTCGTTTTAGTAGAACTTCATGATATGAGCAACTATTCTTTTGCGGTTCCTGAATCAATTTGCAATGTTCAATTGAACGTTAGGATAGCTTGAAAGCTTTAAAATAAATACTACGTAGTCCTTGCCGCGGTGCACCAAGTAAGATACGCGATGGTTAATGGAAATAGTAATAGTAGTAGAAAGTTTTGTTACATTGTGTAACACTGGGCGATACTACCGCAAGAAGTGGTCGTTTACTTTTAGTAGATAAATATATTTTTTATTATAATCATCAAATTGAATTAAGAATACGTAGGAAGCGCACCCAAACAAATGAATGTTACAAAGCGTGCACCTTCAAATCCCGCGTATTTGTAATATTATTGGGAAATTATAATCAAAATGGATGATTTGGAAAAGACCCAAGTATTCAGTCCGTATGAAAGAAACATTTTATTTGGTATTCTGAAAAAATACAGCAAAGTAATAGAAAACAAGCAAACAAACGCAACGATTATTTACAAGAAAAGAGAAACATGGAGAAAAGTGAGCAAAGAGTTCAATGCCATCGCTGGAGTTGTTCCAAGGGACCTGGCCCAAGTTAAAAGGTTACTATGATTTCTATATAGTTCTAATTGATTATTGCATTTTAATATGAATGCTATTGTTTAAATTATAAGAGTTTTTTATGATATTATTGAAGTATTTACCATTGTAATATTTGTGGCCTTTAATTTATTTTCAAATAACGAGTCTATTAAATATGAGTAAAAAATAATATTTAATACAATATGATCCGCCTCGGTGGGGTGGTTAGCTAACGCGCTAGTTTCGTATTGAGCTTGACTGCCGAGGACTGGGAGATCGAGGTTCTAATCTTGGCCTGGTGAACTGAGCATGGTTTTTCCTAAAATAGTTTTCCACTCTCCCTCTACGCAAATGCGGGATTACTTCCTCTAAATTCAACCTTCCCAATTCCTAACACATTAGCATAACTAGTACCCATGTGTATAACTAGAACAGGTAGTAAGACGCGGTACTTAAAGAAATACAATATTTGTTAGATAAACTAGACAAAACATGCCCAAATACTGGGTTATATTTGTATTGTAAGTTTCATGTTGAATTAAAATAAATGGATTCAACTAAAATTTAAGCTGTAGCTAGACACAGTTGTGTATCCACCATTACTCTGCACTAGCCAACAGAGATAAAAGTGTTTTCATATTTATTATACACAGGTTCTGGAACAAGCAGAAGGCTATTTGCCGCAAAGAACTGGCCATCCAAAAGCGGCGTGCAATGACGACTGGCGGTGGATCACTGAGAAATAGCGTTGTTGGTGAAGACATTATTGCCCAGGTAATGTCCATAATACCAGGATTCGATGAAGAGGTTGACTGCCGAGACAGTGATTTCTTTCGCCAACAACGTGCAAATCTCTCTCGTGTTTCCACTGCCACTGCCACTGCCACTGCCACTCCTCTCCCTGCCACTACAACTCCTGTTCCTATCACTCGTCCTTTTTATTTCCCCATTCCTGTCTCCACCACTACTCTTGTCTCTGTTGCCACTTCTCCACCCATTTCTCCACCTATTCCCATTCACACCTTTCACCTTTCCCACCATCCAGTTTCTCTGCAAGCTCTAGAACCAGTTCCCTGTGGTTCATCCCCCCAACAGCTCCAGTTGTTCCCAACAGCTGAAGAGAGTCCAGCTTCTGTGTCTCTAGGCCCGTCTAGTCCAGCCGAAACATTGATCCAACCACAAGGTAATAACAAAATATTTGATAGCAAATTATTAAACCATTTTGGGTCTTTACTTTATGTATCAATAACATAAGTTTTTATAAACACTAAATATAAGAGTTTTTGAAACACACTCAAATGGGAAAGAAATGAGGAAGTGCACCAAAATTTGTCTGGGGATGGGAATGCCACACTAAATTAAGATTCCAATGTGGAAAAACAATGTCAGGAACTATTGGGGAGCGAGGAAGGACTTTACAAATGGAAAAAAAACACCAGCTGTTGGTTGGAGAGAGGATGGAAAGTTAGAACTTTCAAAAGCAGCAACTATGCACATGATAGTTACTTGAACCAAGTAGAATCCCAAATTTGCAAGTTAATGTCGGGAGTAAAAAGCCACAACAACCATTCTGGTGTGTAATCTATTTATTGATCTGTATTTCATTTTGTAAAAAAAATGTCAAAAACTTCTAATCAGTTTTGTGTCAATTTCTTATATTTTATTTCATTGTTTAAATTAGGAGGGATAGCCAACACACTTACCTTGGTGATACTGGAGTAGAAATTGCATTTTATTTCAATATTTTATAGTTAACTAAAAGTATGAGAGTGATACCTGATAGTCAAACAATAACGTGTATAAAATTTTACATTGTCATATTTTAATGGTAGAAATAATAAATATAATCCAAGGATTACTTACAACAGGATTGGGCAAACACCAATTAGTGATCCACTAATGAAATTATACACAATTATCTCTTTGAGGTATCACTCTCGCAGTAAACTGGCTTTTTAATGACAGGGAGATCGGGGTTTGAATCCGTCAGGTGTACTAAGGGTGTTCTTTTCTAAAATGTTTTCCACTCCAAGGGTGCAAAATATGTTCAGAGATCCAATATTTTCCCAGAACATAACATTTTCAAAAAAAAATTCCCCGAAAACCATAGTGCTCAAAATAAAACATTGATTTTTTTTATAGAGGCTGAAGGGAATAAGGATTATTACCTACTACATAGTTTGGAAAATTCAAATTTAAACAAATTTTTAACCATAGTTATATTTATAGTACCTACCTTATAAAAACTTCTCCCATCGCTTTGTGTGCATTACATATTATTATTAATTGTTCATTGATAACAGTAGGCTTACTTGTACCAACATTTCATTTTACATTTTGATAGTAAGAGGCAATGAAGTATAATTTCGAGAGGCCTTGGTTAATTGTTGATTTTCATAGACATTTCATTTTTTCGTAGACTCACCACTATTGCAAGATCTATCACTATCAACCACACTATGGGAAATACTATCGCTATTTAAAATTATGAGTTTTTCCTGTTCACATAATTTATGTTTTACAAAACTTGCAATACTCCCTTGATCCTTAATTCTAGGTTTTTCTTGGGGATGTTTATTAGATACATGATATCTGAGTTTATCACGTCTGCCACGCCATTCACAATAAGCACAGTTAACATAATAAACATTTGTTTCACTAAACCAAATAATCTTTTACAAACATGTATCTATTGTACAATGTACAAACCCTAATAGGTCCACTAAATACAACAATTTCATGGCTACACAATTATTACAATACACGTGTCACGAGTATAAATAAACTGCGCATCGCCATGTTATTAGGCCACGATATAAGGGTGACTGAATTCAAACTAAAACAAAACATCACTCACCTTTTCCTACACTTAACCACCTGCCTGCTATACCTACCAAACACCCGCGGGTAAGGTAGGTGACTGATGACTCATCACTCGATCACATCATTAGCCAGGTTGAATTATTAGACCTTTGCCCCTTATCTCAACCTCTGACTTCTTATCTAGAACTCTTGACACATTATCTTAGCCCTTAGACACCGCAACCCTTTGTGCTTACACTGACACTGCCTCACTATGGCACATATTGATAGTGTGGGTGTTGAGTGTCATCGGCCTTAGTTTTTCATACGAATGAAACTACCATATCAGAACCAAAATGTACTAAAAATTTCAACAATTGTTGGACTTTTCCCTGACCCAAATTTCCCCCAAACCTTGTTCGCGCGTTTGGACATATTCTGCACACCAGTTCCACTCTCCCTCCATGCGAACACGGTTTCACTTCTATGAGTACAACCTGGACCGCTATTAAAACGCGGCAATAAAATATAATTATATTCTATATTTTATGTGGGGTCTCTTACCACATTTATAAACATGAGTCACTCAAACTATTAATGTAATAGACAATAAGTTAAAAAATCTTATATGAGGAAAAAGAAAAAAGCTAATATGTAGCCTAACAAACTGAGGAAATAAAAGTAGTTTTGACATCTTCCTATTCAACGAATTTTTAGTCATGTCATAAAAGATGATATAAGAAAAACAAAACAAATATTACTCCTTTTGTGCAGATTTATAATTATACTTATAAAGGTGTATAACATCCATTTTCATATTTTGTCAGTAACCATGAAAATATTTTTTTTAAATCATATTCCTCATGTTTATAAATATAATTTTTTCCATTAGTCTTAATTAGTACTAATAAACTCATAAACAAATTTAAAAAAAATATTCATTAGCAAACAGCAGATTTGCTAACAATTTGAACAATATTTCTTTATTATTTCATATATTTGTTATAGAATGCTTCAGCACTCCAATTAGTGTCGGGTCTGTTCAGAGGAAACATGCCTCTGACAGTGCCCGCCTAGGGGAGGAGCTGGAGGTTCGGCTGGACAATACAAGAGGCAGTCTAGAGGCTCAAACAGAACACGAGCTGCTGAAGCTGGACCACACCAAGAGGATCCTTCAGCTTAAGTTGGAGAAGGAGTCGGAGATCCTGGAACTACGCCTTCATAACGAGCGGGAGCGTAGCCGTGTGGCCGCCAGGTATGAAGAAGAACTGCATAACATCGCAGTTCAAAAGCTCCATGCCGCACGGTCACACCAGGATGCTGTCAACCAAGTTCTGTTGGAGAAGGCCCAACTAGAACGAGAGTTGGCTCTCCGGCTCTTGGAACAGCACCCACCGAGGCAATGAACTCTTTGTTTACTTTTTATCCCGTTTCTCTTTTTTGTGTGAATAGTTGTGTGTTTGTTTGCTTGCTTTCTATTACTCTTCTGTATGTTTCAGAACACCAAATAAAATGTTTCTTTTGCATGGACTGAAATAAGCACTTTTCTTTAATTAATTACCAACCATTCATTTGTTATATACATGCCCCATATTCCCTAATTATATTACATTAGCAGGGTATAGGTGGTACTGTACTAATTTGTTTTTATGACTAATTATCATATAATTATTAATTAATATCTAGGTATCTTATAACAAGTTATGTTTTTTACCAATACAATAACTCCTATAAATAAGTAATTTTTCAACCATAGTAAGGCCCTAAAACTGAAATACCTTTGCAACATATTATGTACAGTTTACTTAAGGCCATTCGACAAGAAAGTGTCTCTGATAACAAGAAAGATCTTGTTAGTTTAAATTGTTTGGTAACATTCATATTTTAAGATAACCTACATATGAAGCTTGTCAAAACATATTTTTGTATTTAAATTAGTTTTATAAACGATGTGCTAGGACGTAAATATATTTGAATAACCAAGCACTTTAATTAGAATCGTTTTAGTGGAAAATGCTTAAAAAGGTGAAACATTTACTAGTCCATCTTTTTGTTTTTATTACAATAACAAACATCATTATCGGTGGTCCCATGGATAAAGGCTTAAGTTTCTCATCTGGTTTACAGGTTATGAAAGTTTTAACATGGCTGAATGTATTGAGGTGACTTTACTATTTATGGCTAGATGAACCACTACTAGCTTACTTCCTGAAACATATAACATAAGCTAATTATGAACCACTAGGAGACTGCATCTTACTAGCTTTTCAAGTTATACACATTTGTACCAATTTTATTGAGCTATGGATGAGGAAGGTTTAGTTTATAGAAAGTGTACATACATATGTGTGGAAGGAGAGTGGAAAACCATTTTGGGTAAAACCACCTTCGGTGTTCTATCTAAACAATTTAATATGTATGAAATAAAATGCATTGAGCATAAAACAATTTGTAATAAATAAAATGATAGAATATTAGGAAAATGATAGAGCACAAATAAAAGTAAAAACACTAACACATATTTACACACACTTTGATATTTTGATGTTATAATAAATATTTAAGTATGTGTAAATATATGTTACTGTTATGCTATAATAGCATCGAGGTGTGCTGGCTATCCCTCCTAATTTGCCTTGTGCTCTATTCCAATTAAATAAATCATTTACTTTGAAAATAAATAATCTATATTTCAGGTATTTAGTTTAATTCCTTAATTTTAAATTTTAAATAAAACCATCAAAAACCAATCAATTTAGGCAGCTAGTATAAATAGAAATAAAAAGATCCAAAAATAGAGGATTAATAAAAATTAATGGTTTATTTTCCAAGCAATTTTTGTGTTGTTTGATTATCATCTGCAGGAAGAACAACAAACAAAACCTGCAGAAGATGTCGCATAAAATAACACACAAAATATTGTTCCTGTTTGATTACTACATGCAGAAAGAAGAAGGATAAAAACCAACCTGCATACAATGTTTAATAAAATTACACACATAATATTGGTTTCTGATAGATTACAATCTGCAGGAAGAAAAACAAACCAGTAGACAATGTTTAGTAAGATTAAACACAATATTGTTTCCATTTGATTACCATATGCAGGAAGCACAACAAAATAAATGTGGTGAGGATTTTACAATCACAGATTAAATTTGCATATTCAATGCAAATTGTGTGCTGATAGCAAGAGTAACATTAGAATTAGTTTAGTAAAATTATTATTATTTATTGATATCATAATCATCATCAATTTGTTCTGTGAAATAAGTGCGGATGAACTGGTGTATGAGATGAAATTGTTGGTTTTCATGAGCAGGTGAAACATGAAACTCAACATTACCTGCAACCCATGGGAATTCATCTTCAGGCAAATCATCATTCACACGCCTAGCGATGTTATCCAGGACACTAGTTGCAGTTATGATGGTTGAAGTGTGAGCTAAGAGTGGTCTATAAGGTGTTGGTCAGGCATCTGAATCTGCATTTCCAGACACCAATGGTGCATTCAACACAGCTGCGGGTTCTTATTTAGGTTGTGTTGTATCGTCTCTCTGCCACAGTCTGAGGACCTAGTATTGGGCCGAAAAGATATGGAAGACAAGGATATCCGCTGTCTCCCAAAAGTAATCCCTGATGCATTAATCCCTCTTCAAATACTGTACGAAAGCCGCTTGCTTCGAATATCGTGGCATCATGGAAGCTTCCACCCCTATTGCAGATGATGTCCACTATACACAGTCAACTAAAACAAATAAAAAAAACCTTGCTTTGCAAAATGTGTACTATACCAACACTACCACATTATGTTTTTGCAATAATTTAAAACAATGGTTAGTAAAATCTCATATTTTCACTTTTTATTTTATGATGAATATGAAATAAAAACCTTATTTGGATAATTGAAGTAAATTAGGAGAACATATTTTTTTTTGGTCTAGTCTCTATTGTTTCTTTACTTAAAAAGTACTAGCAAATATTTAATACTAAAACAAATATATATTTATATATAAAAATACCAAAAGCAGTGGCAGTTATCTAATGCATTAGATTTGCATTGCACTTGATAGTCGTTGACGAGGAGGTTGAGGTTAGAATCTCAACCAGTTGCAATGGAGGTGGTTTCTTCCTTAATAGTTTCCCACTCCTATGCCACTTCTTTCAAAATTTACCAACCTTTTTAAATTTAACGGATATAAGAGGTTTGAATCTCTGGTCAGGTGTACTATATGTGATTTTCCCTAACTGTATTTACACACTCTTTAAACACAAATGCAGGTACACTTCCAAGAAATTCAACTTTACTCATCCCCGGCAAATTGTCAAGTAGTCAAAATGTTGTATTGATTTAAAATTGACTACCAGGTCTATTATATTTGTGACAGGATCGCTTAGGGTGGGCAATAATTTGCTTTTAAATTATTAGGGCCTATTTCAAACACATTCAAAGATATAACTCTTTAAGGAAAACCTCTTTTTGCTTTATGAGGTAATTGTATTATATTTAGAAGAAGGTATAAGAAAGGTGGATAGAAACATATAAATGGGGGATGAACACAATATGGCCCTTACAATGAAAAGAACACAGTTCACACTTTACACTGATGCCAATGGACAAAGAGATAATGGATGTCTCTTAAAGAAAATTGATCGTCACCGTCCAATCCCTCGACCTAGGTTTCATTCTATCGGTACTCATCAGGGAGGAGTGTGAAACGCGCAACGTAACTTCCTAAAAGGAAAGTTATATCATTATATATTCACATCCAATGTCCTAAAAGGAAGTTAATAAACATTATTTTGTGCCACCATTATAACATGTTTGTATTGCTATACTTTTTATTATCATGTAACATTTTAGATTTTTCTTTTTAATTTGTGTACTGTTTTTGTGTGTTTAAACTGAAGATATTTTACAGTATTTCAATTCAATATTTATTCTGTATAATATTATGAGTGACTTTCAATGTTTAAGAACATTGTCCGAGGCCCAAATTAACGAGAAACCACATGATTTCAAGACTTGACACAGCAAGAATTCAGAACAATCTGAAGATCCAGATAAGTATCTTCATCTACCAGAGCCACATCCAGCACCAGAACCTGTTCATAGTCTAGAATGAGTAAAATGTAATTTCTGACCAAAGAAAAAAACTGCTAGACTATGGATAGATGCACAACCTGCATTGTTCATATTTGCAGGGAACACAGGGTTACAATCTTCTGTCAGTGCTCTGGTCAAGGTAAAATTAAAGATAAAGTTGCTGAATGAATGAATGAATGAATGAATGAGTGGAGAAAAACAGTATAATGCACTTTATTAGAAAATATGTTATTTTAGATTATAATTTGTTTGAAAAGGTCAGAATAAGAAATTATGTTATAGACAATCCAACCCAATAATATGTAATTTTTTAAATAAAATATGTAGCTTTATTATTATAATTATTTTTTGAACATCTTTTGTTAGATTTTCAATAAAATAGTAACTTTGTTGTTTTTGTTATTTGTAGATAACAAATTTAAAAATTGTTCATGGTCTAGTAAATAAAATATTTCAATGATTTCAGTGAAAATAAAGTATAAAAAAATATAAAATAAAATGTCAATCTAAATTAAAACTACACAATTAGATTGACGAGTGCCGCGCTCACCCTCAACCGATGACGTGACATGAGGGGGAACTCAACCAGTCCTGGGTTAAGAAATGTTAGGAATCAAACCAAAGTCTTTACCAACCTCTGGCTGGGTCAGTTTAATGAAATGCTTCCATCTTCCTTTATACTTCCACTACTCTTCTCCTCTCACTTGCATACTTTATCTGCTACTCCCATTTCTTTATTAGTCTCCCATGCGGTCTTTCTCATACATACTTCATCTCCATCATTCTCTCTGATGTTCTCTCCTTTTCCATCATCATTATACGGCCCTACGATTTCAGCCTTACTTCCTATCTCGTCTAGTCCTTGTACTCCACTATTTACCGGACATCATTCCTAATCCAGTTTCTCCTCATGACAGTCAAGATGTTCCTCAGAAACTTCATTCCCATGACCTCCAATTTCCTAGCTAGTATCTCTTATATTCAACTCTCATGTTACTTCTGCAAATGTGACTATGGGTACAAAGTACGCCCTTTTTGGCACTTCTTAAGACCTGGTCTTTTACCTTTTATTAGATCCTCTGTAGTCTATACTCCCACTCTTTGCCTCAATCACACTTTCAAGATATCTTACAGTTTCTTTCTCACCTATACTCTATTCACCTTTAAAACTATAGGCCTACTAGGCCTTACCTTCTTCCTTGTGATTACATTCACATCACACTTTGCTCTACTAAAATTAATTCCAATCTTTCACTTCATTTCTGTACCTCTTCCTTCTCCCAGGCTATACTTACAAGTCACAGCAAACATCATAGCTTTCATCTTTATCTCCCCAAATTTCCTCCCCACTTTAATTATGATTATTTCCATTACAACTACAAAAAATAGTACTTTACTCTCATTACATCTCCTCTTTCCACTCCAACCTCCTCCAGAGCTTTCCAGACTTTATTTCTATCCACACTATCATATGCCTTATCCACATTCATGAATACCATCTTTACATATATGTGTAATATATAAATGAGTGAATCTGGTGTACATTAAAAGAGCATAACTATAATCAAACTTTAAAGAAGATTGTTGATATACCCTCTGTTTACCCTGAAAAGTAGCAGTCTTACTTAGACCAATTACACTATCTTATAAAATATACCATGGCGGTAACAAGCAAGGTATGCTCGCTTCTTTTCGAAGTAAATTTTTATTATTAGTATTGCGTCTTATTACCCGTTCGGGTTATACGCACTTATGCATGTGTGGTAGGGTGATTGTGAGATGAAATGGAGGAACTACAGTTTAACGTGGGATCCGAACCACAGTGGAGGCTTGGCATTTCACACATTCACAAGTTGTGATTAATACACGTCTTGTCAGAGGTGAAGGAAGGGTTTTGCAATCGGATAAATCTGTGCCGGGACCGACGGAGTAAATGAAATGTACACTTAGATAACAGTCTTATCTTTAATGGGCTCCACTATGGCTCTATCATTATTAGATATACCATAGTGAAAACACTTAAGGTAAGATCGCTTCCTTTAACCGTGAACAAAGTGTACATGAAAAATTGGCACCAAATGGTCGAGTTTAATTAACATTGAGAGGAGGATGCAAGTACAATGCCTATACACTTGCCAAAAAAATGTAGGTCCTAAAATTCAGAACAAAACACAGTGCAGTAGTTTTTGAGGCACATAAGAACCCAAATTGGGCAAAATGATTTCAAAACAAAAGGAAAGGCAAAGTCATTGAACTTAAGGAAAACAAATACATATGTTTGTTATATTTATTCCTGTACAGAATATGCGTTAAAAAAAAAGAGTAAACATAATATAATAAACAAATTTAAAAAATACATACAAATATTTATAAGATTTTCAAGAAGTTTATGTAAAATTAATTTTTTATACAATAGTTGTGATTCCTTTCAAGGTTTGATTTTTTCAAAATGGCTAGTAAATGATAAAATCAAATATCAACAAAGAAGCAAAAATATTCAAAATCACAATGGTAGTAATAATATATTTTTAAAAAGGTCAGGAAGTGATATTAAAAAAAATATTACCAGTTAGGTAGTTAATTCAAATTTGGAAATAACTCTGCAGTCAGAATCTCATTTATTAATGTGATTTAAGTTTTGTGTTTCTATATATTGATTTTTAGCATCAAGTTTTGAAGTTCATGAATATTTATTAATTGTAAGATATATTAAATTTGATTTTTATCAGTCCTGATTCTTAAATGGCAATTCAATTTATTGAATAGTAATACCTAATAATTCCTTTTAATAAAAGCATATTTTTTTAATGGATGGCCTGAGTGTTTTATAAAAGACCATTCCTCAAAATACAATATAAATTTGTATATAGGTGCTGTATCAGCAATAAATGAATAAACTGCAGGTTTAATTCAATAAAAATTCTATAAAAGAGCAATACAGTTTCCTATTTTTCAGTTAAGTGAGTTTAAAAACTGCATCTTCACACATCAGTGTTTGGCTTGACCTTGCTGTCTCCACTTTTGCTGTTTGGGTTTCTTGACAAGGTTATGCTTTCAAAGCAATAAGGGAGACATGTTTTTTAAACACATAAACAAATCTTATCTGTGTTTGGTAACAAATATGTAAACACCTTTAAAGCTAGCTAATGTGATTTTTTTCCATTACAATGGATATTTAATTCTTTTTTAGCATATAAATATTTAGTTAGTCAAAACCACTACTATCTTGATATATCTATAACATAGAAATTAATTACACAAATTCTAAAGTTTGATTACAATCCAAAACACCCCTAAAGAATTAGTCGAGATTTTAAATTTAATTTCTTGATTAAATATAGAGACAAAAAAAAACAACCTACATTTCTTCTTAGAGAGCAATATTGTCATCATTTTTCATTTTTATCAAATTTAAACTATGATTGAGGTGCGGTAGATTATTGTTCGTACGCCTTCTGGGCCCTGAAACACATATAAAATACAAATAATAAATTGTTACTGCCAGTGATTGACCAAGTTGCCTTGTACCTGGATTTGGTAATATAATGATGAACAAGTTCATATCTAAGAAGCTAGGAAACATTGCATCTTTTGGGAAGGGCTCTATTACCATAGCATGAGTCAAAATCTGAATTATGTACATGAAGTGCTACTGGTTTGTCAGGATTGTTATGGTTTGTGTCAAAACAGTGTCCATTAATTAATTGTCTGAATGTTCCTGTGGTGAGGCTAATGTATTCAGCTATGCAGTAGTTGCATTTTAACTGGTAACTATATAAGATTTTATGTGTAGCAGTCATAGTGACCTTTCATGGAGTATTCCATTTGTGTGTCTGCTGGTGAATGAAGGGGAAGGTTAGTGAAATTTGCAGGTACTGCATCTCAATTTGTTGCAAGTGTAGGAACTTTTGGCCTGATGTTGTTTGTTGTAGGGTATCCTCGGGCTGTGACAGCCTTGAAAAGTTGTTGACATTGTTTGTTAAAGTCTTTTTCTTCAGAACATATACATTTGAGTCTGGTAGCTAAGCTAGGCTATAGAGTTGCGAGAGTTTAACATGAAGATGTTTGTTTTAGAAATGGCAATAATGTTGATGGTTGGTGGTTTTGGGGTGGACTGTGGTGTTTATGTTTCTCTCATGAAGGTTCCGTTACAGATCCAAGAATATGACATGGTGTTGTGAAATGTTTAATAATTTGTCCAAATTATGAAGATGTGGTCAATAAGTCTCATCCAGCAGAGCAGTTTCAAGGGTTCAAATTGCCTAAAGTTGGTTTCTAGCTTGCCCATGGAGAGGTTAGTGTAGGAGGTAGTCATACATGTACTCAATGTCATCCCTTGGGCTTGAAGGTAGTATATATCTTCTATGTACTTTTTGAGCTGATTTATCTCACCTCATCTTTTTCCTATATATATATTATTATTATTTTTTAACGTTGCTAACACTAACATTATTTTGTGGGGGAATACAAACTATTATTAATCAGCAGGACAAGAGCTTCCATCAGGTGATAGAAGATGGCACTAAAGGTTTGTTGTGTGTATAACCCGAACAGGTAGTAACAGACAGTACTAATAATAATAATAATAAATGTTTGGTGCATTCTGGTAGGGCTAGCTGGGAACTTTGATACATGACAAGATCTACCATCTGGTGGGAAAAGATGGCACCGACTTTTCTTTTAATTTTTGTTCTGAATTACCTTAATAATTACTTATTTTTAAATGTGGGAGTTAGTTTTTAATTATTGCTATTGGGTGTTTTAGGTCAAATCCATTTTTCTTCCTCATTTTGGTATTAAATGTTTATAAATTACTTTTTATAAAAATAAAAACACTAACACATATTTACACACTTCAATATTTCGATGCTATTTTAGCATCTTCCTCAGGAAGTAGTAGTAATTAGACTGAACAGAATGTTGTCTTCAGTGATGCCAACTTGATTGGTATGGATGAAAATTTCTCTGGTGGAATTGAAATTCCCTGAATGTTTCTCTATTACTCTATGGATGGTAGGTGGTGCTGGTGTAGTCTCTGGGTTGAAATGAGCAAATATTTAGGTTAGGTGATTTTTTTAGACGTGATCCATATATGTGCCAATTCCCATCTTCTTAACTGAGATACATTACATTGTGTCTTGTGGAATGATTTTAACACCTTGACAGTATAGCAGTCCTCAAATTTGAGGTTATGAGTGGAGGTGTGTGCTGAAACTGGTTTCTCTGGATACTTAATTTTGGTGTCATGGTGGTCTCCATTCATTTGTTTACGGAGAGTTTCAGTGGTGAGGCCAACATATTGTGCAGTACATTGTTGGCATTCTAGTTGCTAAATTAGGTTACTGGACTCACATGTGTGACTGCCTCTGATGGTATAGATGGAGTTGATGGTGTATTTGGCAGGTTTTGCAAGCTGTTTTGTTACAGGGTTGAGAGCCTTATTGTGGTTGAATGAAGGTTGTGTCATTTTCAGTTTCGAGTTTAGGGTGTACTAGAATATTTATAAGTGATGGAGGCCTTTTATACACAAGGACTGGTGGTTTTTTGAAAATATTGTTGGTACGGCTGGATGCTTCCAATATGTGATAACCTGACGGTAATATTTTGTTTATCTTTTGTAGGCCTGGGTAGTAATTAGTCACTAGAGGTATGGTATCTGGTTTTTCAGGTTTGGGTGATTGTGGAGTTTCAGCTAGTCGAAGTAGGTTCTTAATGAGAGGTTTAGGGTATACTCTCTCTGTAAAGGTTTCTTGAAGGTTTTCAAGGTGGTTTTGAAGACTTTCTGGATTGGACGAAATGTGGTGAGCCCGTATGGCGAGATATTATGGGATATATCTTTTAGTGTTGAATGGATGGCAGCTATCAAAATGCAGATATTGTTGTCTATTAGTGGGTTTAAGGTGTACCGAAGTTTTGAAGTGGCCATCTGACAGCCTAATGTCTACTTCAAGGAATGTTGCCTGGTCTTGGGATTGATTTGAGGTGAACTACAGTGCCGAAAAGGAGTTAAGGTTGTCTAAAATAGAGTTAGATTGTCTTGGCCAACTGTCCACACCATGAATATTTCACCGATGAAGTGAAGGCAGCAAAGTGGTTTGTTGGTTTGGCGGTCAAGAATTTTTTTTCTAGTTTGCCCATGAACAGATTGGCATAAGAAGGTTCTATCCTTGTACCCATCGCTGTGCCTGTGGTTTGAATGAAATTCTGATCCACGAATTAAAAGTTGTTCTTACAGAAAGAATTTCAGCTTATATCGACCTACAAATGCAACCATTTGTTACAAAACTACCATCCCACTACAAAGACACCAACCATTTCCTTAAAAAAAACTCAATAGCCTTCCACAATCTTTACCTCAAAGCACCATAGTTGTCACCATCGATGTTGTGTCATTGTATACCAACATTCCTCATGTTCATGGCCTGGCTGCAGTAAAACATTTTCTCGACAAGCGTTCGATCAATACCACACCTACAACATCATTTATTCTGGATCTCACTAAATTTATACTAGAAAAGAACAACTTTCAATTCATGGATCACAATTTCATTCAAACCAAAGGCACAGCGATGGGTACAAGGATAGCACCTTCGTATGCCAATCTGTTCATGGGCAAACTAGAAAAAAAATTCTTGACCAACAACCACTTTGCTGGCTTCACTTCGTCGATGACATATTCATGGTGTGGACAGTTGGCCAAGACAATCTAACTCTATTTTTAGACAACCTTAACTCCTTTTCGGCACTGAAGTTCACCTCAAATCAATCCTACGACCAGGCAATAATCCTTGATGTAGACATTAGGCTGTCAGATGGCCACTTCAAAACTTCGGTACACCTTAAACCCACTAATAGACAACAATATCTACATTTTGATAGCTGCCATCTATTCAACACTAAAAGATCTATCCCATACAATCTCGCCATACGTGCTCACCACATTTCGTCCAATCCAGAAAGTCTTCAAAACCACCTTGAAAACCTTAAAGAAGCCTTTACAGAGAGAGGATAACCTAAACCTCTAATTAAGAACCTACTTTGACTAGCTGAAACTCCACAATCACCCAAACCTGAAAAATCAGATACTATACCTCTAGTGACTAATTACTACCCAGGCCTACAAAAGATAAACAAAATATTACCGTCAGGTTGTCACATATTGGAAGCATCCAGCTGTACCAACATTATTCTCAAGAAAGGAAAAACACCCAGTCCTTGTGTATAAACAGCCTCAATCACTTATAAATCTTCTGCAACACCCTAAACTTGAAACTGAAAATGACACAGCCTTCATTCAACCACAACAAGGCTCTCAGCTCTGTAACAAAACAGCTTGCAAAACCTGCCAAATACATCATCCAGCAGCCACTTTCTCTAGCAACATCATCAACTCCATCTATACTACCAGAGGCAGTCACACATTTGAGTCCAGTAACCCAATTTAGCAACTAGAATGCCAACAATGTACTGCACAATATGTTGGCCTCACCACTGAAACTCTCCGCAAACAAATGAATGGAGACCGCCATGACACCAAAATTAAGAATCCAGAGAAACCAGTTTCAGCAAACACCTCCACTCATAACCTCAAATTTGAGGACTGCTATACTGTCAAGGTGTTAAAATCATTCCACAAGACACAATGTAATGTATCTCAGTTAAGAAGATGGGAATTGGCACATATATGGATCACAATGTCTAAAAAAATCACCTAACCTAAATATTTGCTAATTTCAACCCAGAGTGTACACCAGCACCACCTACCATCCATAGAGTAATAGAGAAACATTCAGGGAATTTCAACTCCACCAGAGAAGTTTTCATCCTTACCAATCAAATTGGCATCACTGAAGACAACATCCTGTTCAGTCTAATTACTACTACTTCCTGAGGAAGATGCTAAAATAGCATCAAAATATTGAAGTGTGTAAATATGTGTTAGTGTTTTTGCTTTTAATTGTACTCTACCATCTTCCTAATATCCTATTATTTTATTTATTACCAATTGTTTTGCTCCATTCACTTTATTCATACATATAAATTACTTTTTACTAACTTCCGGTTTTGGTGTGGATTCCTTGTGATGATTTGGTTACACTTCCCGTATTGTTTTGCGTCTTTCTTTGTTGGAGCTTGTATAAGTCAGTTGTAATTGCGTTTTGTTCCCTTTATTTTCCTTAGGCCTACTTTAAAAGATGTAGTCTATCACTAAATTATTATTATTATTATTAGCACCGCGTCTTAATACCCGTTTGGGTTGTACACACTTACACTAATGTGTAATGAATGGTAGGGTGATTGTGAGATGAAATGGAGGACCTACAGTTTAACGTGGAATCCGAACCATGGTGGAGGCCTGGCATTCCTCACATTCACAAGTTGTGATTAATACACGTCTTGTCAGAGGTGAAAGAAGGGTTTGGCAATCAGATAAATCTGTGCTGGGACCGAAGATTGAACCCCTGACCCTCAGTACAAAAGTGGGACACCTTACCTTAGACCACCACACCTCTATCACTAAACATTTAATTAATAGTGCCTTGTGAAGTAAGGGTACCTTTGTGCTTCTTACTTTAAATTTTAACTTTATTTTTATTTATGTAAATTATACTACCATTGTGAAATGCCGTGGATGAGAAAGATGGGGGTTTTGGGCTTCATGGTGTCGTAGGCATTTAATTTGGTGTTTTTCTCCTTTTAATCACTTCTTGTTTAATAAGGTTTTTAAATTCTTCTCCTTTTAATTAGTTGTTTCTTTTGCCTTAAAGAGGAAGTGACCTTTTTTTTATCAGTCCAGTGGCATTATTTTACAGAATTCGAGTCAACAATGTAATTTGATTCTCTTTATTAGGTTTTTTCCCTTTCCTTTTTTTGGATATTACTTGAAATGTTTGTATTGTTTGGTCAACCCATTTAAATTTACAATTTAAATGGTTTGTGTTATATGTAAAGTAGCATTCCCCTCTTTTTTAGGAGTATTCAGTATTAATTATTACTCTTAATTTATTTTATTTTATTCACCTCTGACAAGACATCTTGTGAATGTGGGGAATGCCAGAACTCCACCGTGGTTCGGATTCCACGTTAAACTGTAGGTCCTTCAATTTCATCTCACAATCACCTACACATTAGCGTAAGTGTGTATATCTCGAACAGGTAGTAAGATGCGGTGCTAATAATAATAATACTTTATTTTAAATACACTCAGTCATTTTGGGAGAAAATAAACTAATATTCTGTTTGGCAAAGTAATGTTTAATACTCCTAAAATGTACCTCTTCCCTCTCACACCTAACACCTTTGTTTTGAACCAGGGCAATGTGTCATTATTTAAATTATCAATTACTTATGTGTTGCCAACCGTTTAGTTTTGTCCTTTTGTATACATTATTATTATTATTATTATTGTTAGCACCGCGTCTTACTACCCGTTCGGGTTATACGCACTTATGCTAATGTGCAATGGTAGGGTGAATGTGAGATGAAATGAAGGACCTACAGTTTAACGTGGAATCCGAACCACGGTGGAGGCCTGGCATTCCTCACATTCACAAGATGTCTTGTCAGAGGTGAAGGAAGGGTTTGGTAATCAGATAAATTTTTGCCAGGACCGAGGATTGAACCCTGGACGCCAAGATAGAAGTCTGACACCTTACCCCTAGACCACCAGGTCACCCTTTTGTATACAACAATGATACTTTGATTGTTGGCACTATTCTTGGATTAATATGTACATTGTTTCATTCTACTCATCTTTAGGATATTATTTATTGCCTTGTTATTGTTTTATTTAATATTGAGTGAGATGGGGAAGGGGTATATTTTGCAGCACATTTCTATTCCAGAACATGTTTCCGACATTTTTAAATTATTTCATGTAAGTTCTCTCTGTGAATACTAATACTTTAAATCTGATTGAAAATAATAATTCAATATAACTTTTATAAATAAATGAAATTAGTTTATTTAGTATGATTATGACATGAATATGATGTAAATCAATATAAATATAGAGTATTGTAAACAAAAGTTATTAATAGTTACCTCTATTTGGATACAAACTTTATACCAACATATGAAACCCCAATAGCACCAAAAAAGGTTGAAGAAGAATTATTACTACTAGTCAGTACAAGTATGGATATTGCTACCTGTCTGTTTAGTTTATGCACAGCCTAAGAGTATCAAATCTATAGTGCTATGGCAAAATAAACATTCAACATGACTGCTGACTAGATGAAATCTTGTTATACTTTCTTGATCAATAATATTTATATTGATTTTAGTGAACAAGTAAATAAAATCATGTGAATACATAATCTGACACCTTGGCTCAGTCGGTAATGTGTCTGTCTACTGAACTAAGGGTCCCGGGTTTAATTCCTGGCATTGCCGAAAAATTATCATTGGTGAAATGTGGGTGTACCCTTTCACAGTAATGAGATAATGGACGGGGACTGGTTGTTGTGCCTGTCCTAGTCTAAAGTCAGATTATAAGGTATATGAAGCTACGAGAGGCCTAGCCAGCTGGTGGTGGAAAATATATGGCTTGAATAAAAAATTGACCCAAGCCACAGGCTGGAAACAGTAATGTATGTAAAAAATATGTGAATACATATTTGAAATGATTAAAATAAATAATCACTTCAATTAGTAATGGCTTGAATATAAAAATGTGTGTTGAAATTGAATGAACCAATATCAGTTTTAGGTTATTCAAAAATACAAATGATTCAAAATTTCATGATTTAATATTTAAAAATATTCAATTTTTCGAATATTTGCATACATTTACCTGGTAGAGAACAGGTTGGATCTAATTTTTAATATTTTTTTTGCAATGATTTAGCTAACCAGTGACCAACTTATAAATTAACATTTAATTCTAAAAAGAATCCCTTCCGAAACCCACCTTTTGTATATAGCCTTGAGAATCCGCCGACTGGCCTCATAGCGGTTCTCATTCTTGTGTGCAGTGGCGTGCCACTTCTTGCGCACAGCTGTCCAGTGCTTGAGGTGGTCTGTCAGTAGAGACTCCTTACTGGGGATCCCCTTGGAGTCCTGTAACACATTCACAGCATCCATCACACTCAGGTTTCAACAACAAAAGAACATGCAGGGCAATATCAAATGTTTTATTAGAAGAATGGACAGCTTCAAATCACCAATGGAAATGTGTGCCTTTTAACTAGCTTGTGGATAGTCTTAAAAAGTAGTAAAATGTGATGGACAAACAATAAAATAACTAGCTATGTTTTTGTAGATTTGGGCTGATTGGTAAGTATTTGTAGAAGAGTGTTGTGCCGATTGTTCTTTTCCAGTTTGATAATTTATTGGGTGGAACACTTATATTTAATATTATCACTATTATTATTTATTCACTGTAACAGTCATCATGTTAAAATTTAATGTAAGCCACAAGTTTTATTAAAATAAAAAGCAACTGCAATATAACTATTTGTTTCTATTCTTCTTACCTCTAACTTCTATTTATAATAATATGTACACCAAAAAATGAAAAAAAGTTTTCCTCAATGATTTATATATAAAACATTTTTTCCCACATCCAATTTGTTCATTTTCTGTGTTTGTCTTCTATGTTAGTTATTACTTTTAAGTGTTCCTATTTATGTGTCCTAGCATTTTTACATATTTCCTTTTCCTCCCTTTTGTAATTACTTGTTTCCTCTCATAAGAAGTTGTGTTGCACTTAAGACCCCCCTCCCGATGTGTAGAACAAAACCTAAGTCAAGGGAGTGAGCAGTAATGATCCATTAGATCTTTTTCCAGTGGTAGCAATGTAAAGTGTGAATTGTGTTCCTCTTTTTGTTGTAAAATCTTTATTGTGTTGGTTCCTTTTATATGTTCTCATTCCTATTTCCTGTACATTATTAGAATTTTAGACAGAATACTTTTAAAATTGGCATAGTTCTTGTACTCTATCTCTAATGCACACATTACTCCTCATTCCTCAACGGTGGGCACTGCAAAGTTGTTGGGAAGATAACTAAATTCATAAGAAAAGCATGTGTCTCATCTGGTTAAAAGCCAATGTTATCATAGATTTTTTAGAATTGAATATTTTTGTTAATAAAACCAAGATAAATGTTAGGCACCTTTGATAATCTTTCTTTGGTACTATTAAACAAATATAACATCTTTTTCACAATAGAGTTGCAACATAAGCAAGTCTGGATCAAGTGTGAACATGTGTTTTATAAAAAAAAACCTTTAGCAATGGTTTGTTTCACTCAAAGACTTGTAGTTTATTTACTTATGCTAGAGCATTAGGGACTCAAAAGTTCATTGCTGCACTTAAAAAGTATGCCACCTATCTTGAGCTTGATGTATCCAGTCCACCTCATTATACCCTAACTCTTTCAGGTTCATTCTAATGTTATCCTCCCATCAGTGTCTAGGTCTTCCCATTGGGTTTGTCAGTCAGTACCCTGAACAAGGTCTTGACTCTCCCATTCGTGTTGCATGTCCTGCTCACTGTAATCCACAAGACTTTATTATATTAACAATGTCTTGTAATGAGTACAGGACATGAAACTCATCATTCTGTAACCTCCTCCACTCCCCAGTAGCTTCATCACTTTTTGAACCAAATATCTTCCTAAGCAGCTTGTTTTCAAACACCACACATTTGTTTTCGTCATGTAAGGTAGGAGACCACGTTTCACACCCATAGAGAACGACTGGTAAAATTATTGTTTTGTAGTCTGAGTTGTACATTCCTTGAAAGCAGGCATCATGTCAACAACTTACTGACAGAATAATAGTATGCATGCACCGACTGTATTCTTTTACTAATTTCCATTATAATTTCGTTAATGCTAGTTAAAATCATCACCCCCAACCTGTGTTCTCTGCGCGATCATATATTTAGTCTTTTCAGCATTCATTTCTTAACTTATTTCCTTACTAAGCTAAAGTAAAGTTTCTTCTTCATTTCTTGCAAAAGCTTCCTTATTATTTATTACCTGACAAAGCTAAATCCTCTGCGTATTCTAATAGTTTCACTGTACTGTTTGATGACAACCCTTTGTGGGGTCATCCATAAACCACGTAATACTTTGAGGAGGGAGGTGGTAAGGGTGAGGTACATCAAAGTGTTACATAGCACAGATCTTATACTCAAATTATAATATTCAAAAATAATATTATTGTTCCGATTTTCACCTTTGATAAACAGATAACTTTCGAATATCTGTGGTGTTGAAAATTCAAAGTTAGCACTTTATGTGTATCAGTATTTCGAATGCCCTTAGTTGGTAAAACTGCAAGAGAACGCCAAGCACATCAGAAAAGAAATTTTGTTAAAGAAATTAAACCATATATTAGAGAATATTTTTAAAGGAACAAAGATGACTTTCTGGTTGTTGTTTATAAGTAGTGATAAAGGTATTTTGATTGTACACTATCTAAATGAAATTAAAGAAACTTGGAGAAAGAGTAGCTTTTGGCTCTGATACCACACAGCCCAAAATTAACTATTCATGCTTATCAGGATAAAATGGATCAAAGTTCCTTTAATAAATTGTAATGAAAGATTTAAAAAAAAGACAGCTATGGACACCATGAATAAGGTTAGTTAGATTAATGTTTATTTTTTAATTCATGTTATACTGATTTGATTTAATTCACTTTTTATTTTTGTTGTGCCTCTGAATGTAAAAAAAGGTTAAAAATATAAATCAGTTTATTATTGTCATAAGAGATCAATGTTTGTGACTTCCTAATTATTTTATTAATATTATTTCTTTGTCACCTTGATTCACCTGATCGGGTTATACCCACAATATGTCATAATTACGCTAATGTGTTAAGGATGAGGTAAGTTGTAGTTAAAAAAAAGCGTACCCACATTTGTGAGGAATTTGATTGGAAAACAATTTAGGACAAAACATCATCAGTACACTCAACCGGGATTCAACCCCCCAATCTTCCCATCATCGGCAAGCCAATTTATTGAGAAAGGTGTGCCAAAGACTTTATAGCAGTCAACTACCAATTATGTATATTTTTTTTTAGCACTGCTTCTTACTATCTGTTCAAGTTATAGACCTATGTACTAATTACGCTATTTGGTTAGGGATGAGATAGGTGTAATTTATAGGAAGTGCATCCACAATTGCAAGGAGATAGGTGTAATTTATAGGAAGTGCATCCACAATTGCAAGGAGAGCGGGAACGCGGGAGAGAGTGGGAAACCATTTAGGAAAACCCGCCCTCAGTGCACCTGAGTGAGATTGAACCCCGATCTTGCAGTCCTCAGCATTATAATCTAACACGAGACAGCGCGTTAGGCCGTGCGCCACCGAGGTTGGTACGTGGATTAATCAAAGTTGGAATGGTTGTTTTATAATATTGGGCTTTTGACTATACACTTAGCTGCTTCATATCCTGTCAATGTTAAAACAATGTTTTTTTTTGCTACGTCTTACTACTCGACGGGGGTATCTACAAATTTATGTTTTGGGGTGGATACCGTATATAAAAGGTAGGATTCTTGAGGAAGTGTGCCCACATTTGGATTGAGAAACCTTGGTAAATAGTTTGAACTAAAGTAAGAGAAGAGTATGCATACCCAACAGGAACTCGAGCCCCGACCTCTTAGTTACCATAAAACTAGGATAGACAAAACTTATGCCTTTCCCCACATATTCACCTGTGTGGGTAGCATGGTATAAACTACACACATCATTAAAAAGTACTTTAATATATAATTAAAAAGTACTTTAATATATAGTTATATAAATAAAACACTATCAGTGAGAAAACGGACTTAATCTTAATCCATATTCTACTAACGTGGTTAAAACCTGTATTGTTTGGATGGGTAGTAATAAGCATAGTGTGTGTGTATATATATACACACACACATTTTTTTTTTCAAAAGCAATAATCACCAAGAATATTAATATATATTATTATATTTTTATATGACTATTAATATCGCATTGGCTAATTATATTCTTTATTATTTTAATATAACTGTTTTATTCAGGGTTTCACTAACCATTCAAATTGCCATATTATATACTAATTATTTTGAACCATAATTTGGATCTACCATCCAAAATAAGAGGGTTCAAAACTTCAAAAAAGAAAAAAATAGAAAATAAGAACAATTG